>JAZKLR010000833.1:0-121657 GCA_037103525.1 Ganaspis brasiliensis | reverse complement strand
ATTCTACAGGGGATTTTCTATTCTAAGTTTTTGCTTCTTGTCCAAATTTTTCTAAGTTTTTTGCTTTTTGTCAAAATTTTTCGTAAGTTCTCGGCTTTTTTTAAAAATATTTCTAAGTTTTTTGCTTTTTTAAAAATTTTTCTAAGCTTTTTGTTTTTTTTCAATTTTTTTAAGTTTTTGGCTTTTTTAAAAATTTTTCTAAGTTTTTTGCTTCTTTTTTTTATAGTCTGTTTGCACGGTGAAACAATTATCCCTGTACAATGCAATCCGCCGTACATCCACAATTCAACATAGCTATTCTACAGGGGTTTTTCTATTCTAAGTTCTTTGCTTCTCGTCCAAATTTTTCTAAGTTTTGGCTTTTTTTAAAATTTTTCTAAGCTTTTTGCTTTTTTTCAAATTTTTTTAAGTTTTTGGCTTTTTTTAAAAATTTTTCTAAGTTTTTTGCTTCTTTTTTTTATAGTCTGTTTGCACGGTGAAACAATTTTCCCTGTACAATGCAATCCGCCGTACATCCACATTTCAACATAGCTATTCTACAGGGGTTTTTCTATTCTAAGTTCTTTGCTTCTCGTCCAAATTTTTTTAAGTTTTTGTTCTTTGTACAAATTTTTTCTAAGTTTTTTGCTTCTTGTCCAAATTTTTCTAAGTTTTTGGCTTTTTTTAAAAATTTTTCTAAGTTTTTTGCTTCTTTTTTTTATAGTCTGCACGGTGAAACAATTATCCCTGTACAATGCAATCCGCCGTACATCCACATTTCAACATAGCTATTCTACAGGGGTTTTTCTATTCTAAGTTCTTTGCTTCTCGTCCAAATTTTTTTAAGTTTTTGTTCTTTGTACAAATTTTTTCTAAGTTTTTTGCTTCTTGTCCAAATTTTTCTAAGTTTTTGGCTTTTTTTAAAAAATTTTCTAAGTTTTTGGCTTTTTTTAAAAATTTTTCTAAGTTTTTTGCTTCTTTTTTTTATAGTCTGTTTGCACGGTGAAACAATTATCCCTCTACAATGCAATCCGCCGTACATCCACAATTCAACATAGCTATTCTACAGGGGTTTTTCTATTCTAAGTTCTTTGCTTCTCGTCCAAATTTTTTTAAGTTTTTGTTCTTTGTACAAATTTTTTCTAAGTTTTTTGCTTCTTGTCCAAATTTTTCTAAGTTTTTGGCTTTTTTTAAAAAATTTTCTAAGTTTTTTGCTTCTTGTCCAAATTTTTCTAAGTTTTTGGCTTTTTTTAAAAATTTTTCTAAGTTTTTTGCTTCTTTTTTTTATAGTCTGTTTGCACGGTGAAACAATTATCCCTGTACAATGCAATCCGCCGTACATCCACATTTCAACATAGCTATTCTACAGGGGTTTTTCTATTCTAAGTTCTTTGCTTCTTGTCCAAATTTTTCTAAGTTTTTGGCTTTTTTTAAAAATTTTTCTAAGTTTTTTGCTTCTTGTCCAAATTTTTCTAAGTTTTTGGCTTTTTTTAAAAATTTTTCTAAGTTTTTTGCTTCTTTTTTTTATAGTCTGTTTGCACGGTGAAACAATTATCCCTGTACAATGCAATCCGCCGTACATCCACAATTCAACATAGCTATTCTACAGGGGTTTTTCTATTCTAAGTTCTTTGCTTCTCGTCCAAATTTTTTTAAGTTTTTGTTCTTTGTACAAATTTTTTCTAAGTTTTTTGCTTCTTGTCCAAATTTTTCTAAGTTTTTGGCTTTTTTTAAAAATTTTTTTAAGTTTTTTGCTTCTTGTTCAAATTTTTCTAAGTTTTTTGCTTTTTGTCAAAATTTTTCTAAGTTCTCGGCTTTTTTTTCAAATTTTTCTAAGTTTTTGGCTTTTTTTAAAAATTTTTTTAAGTTTTTTGCTTCTTGTCCAAATTTTTCTAAGTTTTTGGCTTTTTTTAAAAATTTTTTTAAGTTTTTTGCTTCTTGTTCAAATTTTTCTAAGTTTTTTGCTTTTTGTCAAAATTTTTCTAAGTTCTCGGCTTTTTTTAAAAATATTTCTAAGTTTTTTTGCTTTTTTTAAAAATTTTTCTAAGCTTTTTGCTTTTTTTCAAATTTTTTTAAGTTTTTGGCTTTTTTTAAAAATTTTTCTAAATTTTTTGCTTCTTTTTTTTATAGTCTGCACGGTGAAACAATTATCCCTGTATATTGCAATCCGCCGTACATCCACATTTCAACATAGCTATTCTACAGGGGTTTTTCTATTCTAAGTTCTTTGCTTCTCGTCCAAATTTTTCTAAGTTTTTGGCTTTTTTTAAAAATTTTTCTAAGTTTTTTGCTTCTTGTCCAAATTTTTCTAAGTTTTTGGCTTTTTTTAAAAATTTTTCTAAGTTTTTTGCTTCTTTTTTTTATAGTCTGTTTGCACGGTGAAACAATTATCCCTGTACAATGCAATCCGCCGTACATCCACATTTTAACATAGCTATTCTACAGGGGTTTTTCTATTCTAAGTTCTTTGCTTCTCGTCCAAATTTTTTTAAGTTTTTGTTCTTTGTACAAATTTTTTCTAAGTTTTTTGCTTCTTGTCCAAATTTTTCTAAGTTTTTGGCTTTTTTTAAAAAATTTTCTAAGTTTTTGGCTTTTTTTCAAAATTTTTCTAAGTTCTCGGCTTTTTTTAAAAAATTTTCTAAGTTTTTTGCTTTTTTTTCAAATGTTTCTAAGTTTTTGGCTTTTTTTAAAAATTTTTCTAAGTTTTTTGCTTCTTTTTTTTATAGTCTGTTTGCACGGTGAAACAATTTTCCCTGTACAATGCAATCCGTCGTACATCCACAATTCAACATAGCTATTCTACAGGGGGTTTTCTATTCTAAGTTTTTTGCTTCTTGTCCAAATTTTTCTAAGTTTTTTGCTTTTTGTCAAAATTTTTCTAAGTTCTCGGCTTTTTTTAAAAATATTTCTAAGTTTTTTTGCTTTTTTTAAAAATTTTTCTAAGCTTTTTGCTTTTTTTCAAATTTTTTTAAGTTTTTGGCTTTTTTTAAAAATTTTTCTAAGTTTTTTGCTTCTTTTTTTTATAGTCTGTTTGCACGGTGAAACAATTATCCCTGTACAATGCAATCCGCCGTACATCCACATTTCAACATAGCTATTCTACAGGGGTTTTTCTATTCTAAGTTCTTTGCTTCTCGTCCAAATTTTTTTAAGTTTTTGTTCTTTGTACAAATTTTTTCTAAGTTTTTTGCTTCTTGTCCAAATTTTTCTAAGTTTTTGGCTTTTTTTAAAAATTTTTCTAAGTTTTTTGCTTCTTTTTTTTATAGTCTGTTTGCACGGTGAAACAATTATCCCTGTACAATGCAATCCGTCGTACATCCACAATTCAACATAGCTATTCTACAGGGGATTTTCTATTCTAAGTTTTTTGCTTCTTGTCCAAATTTTTCTAAGTTTTTTGCTTTTTGTCAAAATTTTTCTAAGTTCTCGGCTTTTTTTAAAAATTTTTCTAAGTTTTTGGCTTCTTTTTTTTATAGTCTGTTTGCATGGTGATATAATTATCACTGTACAATGCAATCTGTCGTACATCCACAATTCAACATAGCTATTCTACAGGGGATTTTCTATTCTAAGTTTTTTGCTTCTTGTCCAAATTTTTCTAAGTTTTTTGCTTTTTGTCAAAATTTTTCTAAGTTCTCGGCTTTTTTTAAAAATATTTCTAAGTTTTTTTGCTTTTTTTAAAAATTTTTCTAAGCTTTTTGCTTTTTTTCAAATTTTTTTAAGTTTTTGGCTTTTTTTAAAAATTTTTCTAAGTTTTTTGCTTTTTTTTTTTATAGTCTGTTTGCACGGTGAAACAATTATCCCTGTACAATGCAATCCGCCGTACATCCACATTTCAACATAGCTATTCTACAGGGGTTTTTCTATTCTAAGTTCTTTGCTTCTCGTCCAAATTTTTTTAAGTTTTTGTTCTTTGTACAAATTTTTTCTAAGTTTTTTGCTTCTTGTCCAAATTTTTCTAAGTTTTTGGCTTTTTTTAAAAATTTTTCTAAGTTTTTTGCTTCTTTTTTTTATAGTCGGTTTGCACGGTGAAACAATTATCCCTGTACAATGCAATCCGTCGTACATCCACAATTCAACATAGCTATTCTACAGGGGATTTTCTATTCTAAGTTTTTTGCTTCTTGTCCAAATTTTTCTAAGTTTTTTGCTTTTTGTCAAAATTTTTCTAAGTTCTCGGCTTTTTTTAAAAATTTTTCTAAGTTTTTGGCTTTTTTTAAAAATTTTTCTAAGTTTTTGGCTTCTTTTTTTTATAGTCTGTTTGCATGGTGATATAATTATCCCTGTACAATGCAATCCGTCGTACATCCACAATTCAACATAGCTATTCTACAGGGGATTTTCTATTCTAAGTTTTTTGCTTCTTGTCCAAATTTTTCTAAGTTTTTTGCTTTTTGTCAAAATTTTTCTAAGTTCTCGGCTTTTTTTAAAAATATTTCTAAGTTTTTTTGCTTTTTTTAAAAATTTTTCTAAGCTTTTTGCTTTTTTTCAAATTTTTTTAAGTTTTTGGCTTTTTTTAAAAATTTTTCTAAGTTTTTTGCTTCTTTTTTTTATAGTCTGTTTGCACGGTGAAACAATTATCCCTGTACAATGCAATCCGCCGTACATCCACATTTCAACATAGCTATTCTACAGGGGTTTTTCTATTCTAAGTTCTCTGCTTCTCGTCCAAATTTTTTTAAGGTTTTGTTCTTTGTACAAATTTTTTCTAAGTTTTTTGCTTCTTGTCCAAATTTTTCTAAGTTTTTGGCTTTTTTTAAAAATTTTTCTAAGTTTTTGGCTTTTTTTCAAAATTTTTCTAAGTTCTCGGCTTTTTTTAAAAAATTTTCTAAGTTTTTTGCTTTTTTTTCAAATTTTTCTAAGTTTTTGGCTTTTTTTAAAAATTTTTCTAAGTTTTTGGCTTTTTTTAAAAATTTTTCTAAGTTTTTGGCTTCTTTTTTTTATAGTCTGTTTGCATGGTGATATAATTATCCCTGTACAATGCAATCCGTCGTACATCCACAATTCAACATAGCTATTCTACAGGGGATTTTCTATTCTAAGTTTTTTGCTTCTTGCCCAAATTTTTCTAAGTTTTTTGCTTTTTGTCAAAATTTTTCTAAGTTCTCGGCTTTTTTTAAAAATATTTCTAAGTTTTTTTGCTTTTTTTAAAAATTTTTCTAAGCTTTTTGCTTTTTTTCAAATTTTTTTAAGTTTTTGGCTTTTTTTAAAAATTTTTCTAAGTTTTTTGCTTCTTTTTTTTATAGTCTGTTTGCACGGTGAAACAATTATCCCTGTACAATGCAATCCGCCGTACATCCACATTTCAACATAGCTATTCTACAGGGGTTTTTCTATTCTAAGTTCTTTGCTTCTCGTCCAAATTTTTTTAAGTTTTTGTTCTTTGTACAAAATTTTTCTAAGCTTTTTGCTTTTTTTCAAATTTTTTTAAGTTTTTGGCTTTTTTTAAAAATTTTTCTAAGTTTTTTGCTTCTTTTTTTTATAGTCTGCACGGTGAAACAATTATCCCTGTACAATGCAATCCGCCGTACATCCACATTTCAACATAGCTATTCTACAGGGGATTTTCTATTCTAAGTTTTTTGCTTCTTGTCCAAATTTTTCTAAGTTTTTTGCTTTTTGTCAAAATTTTTCTAAGTTCTCGGCTTTTTTTAAAAATATTTCTAAGTTTTTTTGCTTTTTTTAAAAATTTTTCTAAGCTTTTTGCTTTTTTTCAAATTTTTTTAAGTTTTTGGCTTTTTTTAAAAATTTTTCTAAGTTTTTTGCTTCTTTTTTTTATAGTCTGTTTGCACGGTGAAACAATTATCCCTGTACAATGCAATCCGCCGTACATCCACATTTCAACATAGCTATTCTACAGGGGTTTTTCTATTCTAAGTTCTTTGCTTCTCGTCCAAATTTTTTTAAGTTTTTGTTCTTTGTACAAAATTTTTCTAAGCTTTTTGCTTTTTTTCAAATTTTTTTAAGTTTTTGGCTTTTTTTAAAAATTTTTCTAAGTTTTTTGCTTCTTTTTTTTATAGTCTGTTTGCACGGTGAAACAATTATCCCTGTACAATGCAATCCGCCGTACATCCACATTTTAACATAGCTATTCTACAGGGGTTTTTCTATTCTAAGTTCTTTGCTTCTCGTCCAAATTTTTTTAAGTTTTTTGCTTTTTGTCAAAATTTTTCTAAGTTCTCGGCTTTTTTTAAAAATATTTCTAAGTTTTTTTGCTTTTTTTAAAAATTTTTCTAAGCTTTTTGCTTTTTTTCAAATTTTTTTAAGTTTTTGGCTTTTTTTAAAAATTTTTCTAAGTTTTTTGCTTCTTTTTTTTATAGTCTGTTTGCACGGTGAAACAATTATCCCTGTACAATGCAATCCGCCGTACATCCACATTTCAACATAGCTATTCTACAGGGGTTTTTCTATTCTAAGTTCTTTGCTTCTCGTCCAAATTTTTTTAAGTTTTTGTTCTTTGTACAAATTTTTTCTAAGTTTTTTGCTTCTTGTCCAAATTTTTCTAAGTTTTTGGCTTTTTTTAAAAATTTTTCTAAGTTTTTTGCTTCTTTTTTTTATAGTCTGTTTGCACGGTGAAACAATTATCCCTGTACAATGCAATCCGTCGTACATCCACAATTCAACATAGCTATTCTACAGGGGATTTTCTATTCTAAGTTTTTTGCTTCTTGTCCAAATTTTTCTAAGTTTTTTGCTTTTTGTCAAAATTTTTCTAAGTTCTCGGCTTTTTTTAAAAATATTTCTAAGTTTTTTTGCTTTTTTTAAAAATTTTTCTAAGCTTTTTGCTTTTTTTCAAATTTTTTTAAGTTTTTGGCTTTTTTTAAAAATTTTTCTAAGTTTTTTGCTTCTTTTTTTTATAGTCTGTTTGCACGGTGAAACAATTATCCCTGTACAATGCAATCCGCCGTACATCCACATTTCAACATAGCTATTCTACAGGGGTTTTTCTATTCTAAGTTCTTTGCTTCTCGTCCAAATTTTTTTAAGTTTTTGTTCTTTGTACAAATTTTTTCTAAGTTTTTTGCTTCTTGTCCAAATTTTTCTAAGTTTTTGGCTTTTTTTAAAAAATTTTCTAAGTTTTTTGCTTCTTGTCCAAATTTTTCTAAGTTTTTGGCTTTTTTTAAAAATTTTTCTAAGTTTTTTGCTTCTTTTTTTTATAGTCTGTTTGCACGGTGAAACAATTATCCCTGTACAATGCAATCCGCCGTACATCCACATTTCAACATAGCTATTCTACAGGGGTTTTTCTATTCTAAGTTCTTTGCTTCTTGTCCAAATTTTTCTAAGTTTTTGGCTTTTTTTAAAAATTTTTCTAAGTTTTTTGCTTCTTGTCCAAATTTTTCTAAGTTTTTGGCTTTTTTTAAAAATTTTTCTAAGTTTTTTGCTTCTTTTTTTTATAGTCTGTTTGCACGGTGAAACAATTATCCCTGTACAATGCAATCCGCCGTACATCCACAATTCAACATAGCTATTCTACAGGGGTTTTTCTATTCTAAGTTCTTTGCTTCTCGTCCAAATTTTTTTAAGTTTTTGTTCTTTGTACAAATTTTTTCTAAGTTTTTTGCTTCTTGTCCAAATTTTTCTAAGTTTTTGGCTTTTTTTAAAAATTTTTTTAAGTTTTTTGCTTCTTGTTCAAATTTTTCTAAGTTTTTTGCTTTTTGTCAAAATTTTTCTAAGTTCTCGGCTTTTTTTTCAAATTTTTCTAAGTTTTTGGCTTTTTTTAAAAATTTTTTTAAGTTTTTTGCTTCTTGTCCAAATTTTTCTAAGTTTTTGGCTTTTTTTAAAAATTTTTTTAAGTTTTTTGCTTCTTGTTCAAATTTTTCTAAGTTTTTTGCTTTTTGTCAAAATTTTTCTAAGTTCTCGGCTTTTTTTAAAAATATTTCTAAGTTTTTTTGCTTTTTTTAAAAATTTTTCTAAGCTTTTTGCTTTTTTTCAAATTTTTTTAAGTTTTTGGCTTTTTTTAAAAATTTTTCTAAGTTTTTTGCTTCTTTTTTTTATAGTCTGTTTGCACGGTGAAACAATTATCCCTGTACAATGCAATCCGCCGTACATCCACATTTTAACATAGCTATTCTACAGGGGTTTTTCTATTCTAAGTTCTTTGCTTCTCGTCCAAATTTTTTTAAGTTTTTTGCTTTTTGTCAAAATTTTTCTAAGTTCTCGGCTTTTTTTAAAAATATTTCTAAGTTTTTTTGCTTTTTTTAAAAATTTTTCTAAGCTTTTTGCTTTTTTTCAAATTTTTTTAAGTTTTTGGCTTTTTTTAAAAATTTTTCTAAGTTTTTTGCTTCTTTTTTTTATAGTCTGTTTGCACGGTGAAACAATTATCCCTGTACAATGCAATCCGCCGTACATCCACATTTCAACATAGCTATTCTACAGGGGTTTTTCTATTCTAAGTTCTTTGCTTCTCGTCCAAATTTTTTTAAGTTTTTGTTCTTTGTACAAATTTTTTCTAAGTTTTTTGCTTCTTGTCCAAATTTTTCTAAGTTTTTGGCTTTTTTTAAAAATTTTTCTAAGTTTTTTGCTTCTTTTTTTTATAGTCTGCACGGTGAAACAATTATCCCTGTACATTGCAATCCGCCGTACATCCACATTTCAACATAGCTATTCTACAGGGGTTTTTCTATTCTAAGTTCTTTGCTTCTCGTCCAAATTTTTTTAAGTTTTTGTTCTTTGTACAAATTTTTTCTAAGTTTTTTGCTTCTTGTCCAAATTTTTCTAAGTTTTTGGCTTTTTTTAAAAATTTTTCTAAGTTTTTTGCTTCTTTTTTTTATAGTCTGTTTGCACGGTGAAACAATTATCCCTGTACAATGCAATCCGTCGTACATCCACAATTCAACATAGCTATTCTACAGGGGATTTTCTATTCTAAGTTTTTTGCTTCTTGTCCAAATTTTTCTAAGTTTTTTGCTTTTTGTCAAAATTTTTCTAAGTTCTCGGCTTTTTTTAAAAATATTTCTAAGTTTTTTTGCTTTTTTTAAAAATTTTTCTAAGCTTTTTGCTTTTTTTCAAATTTTTTTAAGTTTTTGGCTTTTTTTAAAAATTTTTCTAAGTTTTTTGCTTCTTTTTTTTATAGTCTGTTTGCACGGTGAAACAATTATCCCTGTACAATGCAATCCGCCGTACATCCACAATTCAACATAGCTATTCTACAGGGGTTTTTCTATTCTAAGTTCTTTGCTTCTCGTCCAAATTTTTCTAAGTTTTTGGCTTTTTTTAAAAATTTTTCTAAGTTTTTTGCTTCTTGTCCAAATTTTTCTAAGTTTTTGGCTTTTTTTAAAAATTTTTCTAAGTTTTTTGCTTCTTTTTTTTATAGTCTGTTTGCACGGTGAAACAATTATCCCTGTACAATGCAATCCGCCGTACATCCACATTTCAACATAGCTATTCTACAGGGGTTTTTCTATTCTAAGTTCTTTGCTTCTCGTCCAAATTTTTTTAAGTTTTTGTTCTTTGTACAAATTTTTTCTAAGTTTTTTGCTTCTTGTCCAAATTTTTCTAAGTTTTTGGCTTTTTTTAAAAAATTTTCTAAGTTTTTGGCTTTTTTTCAAAATTTTTCTAAGTTCTCGGCTTTTTTTAAAAAATTTTCTAAGTTTTTTGCTTTTTTTTCAAATTTTTCTAAGTTTTTTTGTTTTTTTTAAAAATTTTTCTAAGCTTTTTGCTTTTTTTCAAATTTTTTTAAGTTTTTGGCTTTTTTTAAAAATTTTTCTAAGTTTTTTGCTTCTTTTTTTTATAGTCTGTTTGCACGGTGAAACAATTTTCCCTGTACAATGCAATCCGCCGTACATCCACATTTCAACATAGCTATTCTACAGGGGTTTTTCTATTCTAAGTTCTTTGCTTCTCGTCCAAATTTTTTTAAGTTTTTTTGCTTTTTTTAAAAATTTTTCTAAGCTTTTTGCTTTTTTTCAAATTTTTTTAAGTTTTTGGCTTTTTTTAAAAATTTTTCTAAGTTTTTTGCTTCTTTTTTTTATAGTCTGCACGATGAAACAATTATCCCTGTACAATGCAATCCGCCGTACATCCACATTTCAACATAGCTATTCTACAGGGGTTTTTCTATTCTAAGTTCTTTGCTTCTCGTCCAAATTTTTTTAAGTTTTTGTTCTTTGTACAAATTTTTTCTAAGTTTTTTGCTTCTTGTCCAAATTTTTCTAAGTTTTTGGCTTTTTTTAAAAAATTTTCTAAGTTTTTGGCTTTTTTTAAAAATTTTTCTAAGTTTTTTGCTTCTTTTTTTTATAGTCTGTTTGCACGGTGAAACAATTATCCCTCTACAATGCAATCCGCCGTACATCCACAATTCAACATAGCTATTCTACAGGGGTTTTTCTATTCTAAGTTCTTTGCTTCTCGTCCAAATTTTTTTAAGTTTTTGTTCTTTGTACAAATTTTTTCTAAGTTTTTTGCTTCTTGTCCAAATTTTTCTAAGTTTTTGGCTTTTTTTAAAAAATTTTCTAAGTTTTTTGCTTCTTGTCCAAATTTTTCTAAGTTTTTGGCTTTTTTTAAAAATTTTTCTAAGTTTTTTGCTTCTTTTTTTTATAGTCTGTTTGCACGGTGAAACAATTATCCCTGTACAATGCAATCCGCCGTACATCCACATTTCAACATAGCTATTCTACAGGGGTTTTTCTATTCTAAGTTCTTTGCTTCTTGTCCAAATTTTTCTAAGTTTTTGGCTTTTTTTAAAAATTTTTCTAAGTTTTTTGCTTCTTGTCCAAATTTTTCTAAGTTTTTGGCTTTTTTTAAAAATTTTTCTAAGTTTTTTGCTTCTTTTTTTTATAGTCTGTTTGCACGGTGAAACAATTATCCCTGTACAATGCAATCCGCCGTACATCCACAATTCAACATAGCTATTCTACAGGGGTTTTTCTATTCTAAGTTCTTTGCTTCTCGTCCAAATTTTTTTAAGTTTTTGTTCTTTGTACAAATTTTTTCTAAGTTTTTTGCTTCTTGTCCAAATTTTTCTAAGTTTTTGGCTTTTTTTAAAAATTTTTTTAAGTTTTTTGCTTCTTGTTCAAATTTTTCTAAGTTTTTTGCTTTTTGTCAAAATTTTTCTAAGTTCTCGGCTTTTTTTTCAAATTTTTCTAAGTTTTTGGCTTTTTTTAAAAATTTTTTTAAGTTTTTTGCTTCTTGTCCAAATTTTTCTAAGTTTTTGGCTTTTTTTAAAAATTTTTTTAAGTTTTTTGCTTCTTGTTCAAATTTTTCTAAGTTTTTTGCTTTTTGTCAAAATTTTTCTAAGTTCTCGGCTTTTTTTAAAAATATTTCTAAGTTTTTTTGCTTTTTTTAAAAATTTTTCTAAGCTTTTTGCTTTTTTTCAAATTTTTTTAAGTTTTTGGCTTTTTTTAAAAATTTTTCTAAGTTTTTTGCTTCTTTTTTTTATAGTCTGCACGGTGAAACAATTATCCCTGTACATTGCAATCCGCCGTACATCCACATTTCAACATAGCTATTCTACAGGGGTTTTTCTATTCTAAGTTCTTTGCTTCTCGTCCAAATTTTTCTAAGTTTTTGGCTTTTTTTAAAAATTTTTCTAAGTTTTTTGCTTCTTGTCCAAATTTTTCTAAGTTTTTGGCTTTTTTTAAAAATTTTTCTAAGTTTTTTGCTTCTTTTTTTTATAGTCTGTTTGCACGGTGAAACAATTATCCCTGTACAATGCAATCCGCCGTACATCCACATTTTAACATAGCTATTCTACAGGGGTTTTTCTATTCTAAGTTCTTTGCTTCTCGTCCAAATTTTTTTAAGTTTTTTGCTTTTTGTCAAAATTTTTCTAAGTTCTCGGCTTTTTTTAAAAATATTTCTAAGTTTTTTTGCTTTTTTTAAAAATTTTTCTAAGCTTTTTGCTTTTTTTCAAATTTTTTTAAGTTTTTGGCTTTTTTTAAAAATTTTTCTAAGTTTTTTGCTTCTTTTTTTTATAGTCTGTTTGCACGGTGAAACAATTATCCCTGTACAATGCAATCCGCCGTACATCCACATTTCAACATAGCTATTCTACAGGGGTTTTTCTATTCTAAGTTCTTTGCTTCTCGTCCAAATTTTTTTAAGTTTTTGTTCTTTGTACAAATTTTTTCTAAGTTTTTTGCTTCTTGTCCAAATTTTTCTAAGTTTTTGGCTTTTTTTAAAAATTTTTCTAAGTTTTTTGCTTCTTTTTTTTATAGTCTGTTTGCACGGTGAAACAATTATCCCTGTACAATGCAATCCGTCGTACATCCACAATTCAACATAGCTATTCTACAGGGGATTTTCTATTCTAAGTTTT
The DNA here is from genome assembly GCA_037103525.1 of Ganaspis brasiliensis. Taxonomy (NCBI): domain Eukaryota; kingdom Metazoa; phylum Arthropoda; class Insecta; order Hymenoptera; family Figitidae; genus Ganaspis; species Ganaspis brasiliensis. The sequence continues at coordinate 109,419 of JAZKLR010000833.1, read as the reverse complement.
TTGCTTCTTGTCCAAATTTTTCTAAGTTTTTTGCTTTTTGTCAAAATTTTTCTAAGTTCTCGGCTTTTTTTAAAAATATTTCTAAGTTTTTTTGCTTTTTTTAAAAATTTTTCTAAGCTTTTTGCTTTTTTTCAAATTTTTTTAAGTTTTTGGCTTTTTTTAAAAATTTTTCTAAGTTTTTTGCTTCTTTTTTTTATAGTCTGTTTGCACGGTGAAACAATTATCCCTGTACAATGCAATCCGCCGTACATCCACATTTCAACATAGCTATTCTACAGGGGTTTTTCTATTCTAAGTTCTTTGCTTCTCGTCCAAATTTTTTTAAGTTTTTGTTCTTTGTACAAATTTTTTCTAAGTTTTTTGCTTCTTGTCCAAATTTTTCTAAGTTTTTGGCTTTTTTTAAAAATTTTTCTAAGTTTTTTGCTTCTTTTTTTTATAGTCTGTTTGCACGGTGAAACAATTATCCCTGTACAATGCAATCCGCCGTACATCCACATTTCAACATAGCTATTCTACAGGGGTTTTTCTATTCTAAGTTCTTTGCTTCTCGTCCAAATTTTTTTAAGTTTTTGTTCTTTGTTCAAATTTTTCTAAGTTTTTTGCTTTTTTTAAAAATTTTTCTAAGTTTTTGGCTTTTTTTAAAAATTTTTCTAAGTTTTTTGCTTCTTTTTTTTATAGTCTGCACGGTGAAACAATTATCCCTGTACATTGCAATCCGCCGTACATCCACATTTCAACATAGCTATTCTACAGGGGTTTTTCTATTCTAAGTTCTTTGCTTCTCGTCCAAATTTTTTTAAGTTTTTGTTCTTTGTACAAATTTTTTCTAAGTTTTTTGCTTCTTGTCCAAATTTTTCTAAGTTTTTGGCTTTTTTTAAAAATTTTTTTAAGTTTTTTGCTTCTTGTTCAAATTTTTCTAAGTTTTTGGCTTTTTTTAAAAATTTTTTTAAGTTTTTTGCTTCTTGTCCAAATTTTTCTAAGCTTTTTGCTTTTTTTCAAATTTTTTTAAGTTTTTGGCTTTTTTTAAAAAATTTTCTAAGTTTTTTTGCTTTTTTTAAAAATTTTTCTAAGCTTTTTGCTTTTTTTCAAATTTTTTTAAGTTTTTGGCTTTTTTTAAAAATTTTTCTAAGTTTTTTGCTTCTTTTTTTTATAGTCTGCACGGTGAAACAATTATCCCTGTACATTGCAATCCGCCGTACATCCACATTTCAACATAGCTATTCTACAGGGGTTTTTCTATTCTAAGTTCTTTGCTTCTCGTCCAAATTTTTTTAAGTTTTTGTTCTTTGTACAAATTTTTTCTAAGTTTTTTGCTTCTTGTCCAAATTTTTCTAAGTTTTTGGCTTTTTTTAAAAATTTTTTTAAGTTTTTTGCTTCTTGTTCAAATTTTTCTAAGTTTTTTGCTTTTTGTCAAAATTTTTCTAAGTTCTCGGCTTTTTTTTCAAATTTTTCTAAGTTTTTGGCTTTTTTTAAAAATTTTTTTAAGTTTTTTGCTTCTTGTCCAAATTTTTCTAAGCTTTTTGCTTTTTTTCAAATTTTTTTAAGTTTTTGGCTTTTTTTAAAAATTTTTCTAAGTTTTTTGCTTCTTTTTTTTATAGTCTGTTTGCACGGTGAAACAATTATCCCTGTACAATGCAATCCGCCGTACATCCACATTTCAACATAGCTATTCTACAGGGGTTTTTCTATTCTAAGTTCTTTGCTTCTCGTCCAAATTTTTTTAAGTTTTTGTTCTTTGTACAAATTTTTTCTAAGTTTTTTGCTTCTTGTCCAAATTTTTCTAAGTTTTTGGCTTTTTTTAAAAATTTTTCTAAGTTTTTTGCTTCTTTTTTTTATAGTCTGTTTGCACGGTGAAACAATTATCCCTGTACAATGCAATCCGCCGTACATCCACATTTCAACATAGCTATTCTACAGGGGTTTTTCTATTCTAAGTTCTTTGCTTCTCGTCCAAATTTTTTTAAGTTTTTGTTCTTGGTACAAATTTTTTCTAAGTTTTTTGCTTCTTGTCCAAATTTTTCTAAGTTTTTGGCTTTTTTTAAAAAATTTTCTAAGTTTTTGGCTTTTTTTCAAAATTTTTCTAAGTTCTCGGCTTTTTTTAAAAAATTTTCTAAGTTTTTTGCTTTTTTTTCAAATTTTTCTAAGTTTTTGGCTTTTTTTAAAAATTTTTCTAAGTTTTTTGCTTCTTTTTTTTATAGTCTGTTTGCACGGTGAAACAATTATCCCTGTACAATGCAATCCGTCGTACATCCACAATTCAACATAGCTATTCTACAGGGGATTTTCTATTCTAAGTTTTTTGCTTCTTGTCCAAATTTTTCTAAGTTTTTTGCTTTTTGTCAAAATTTTTCTAAGTTCTCGGCTTTTTTTAAAAATATTTCTAAGTTTTTTTGCTTTTTTTAAAAATTTTTCTAAGCTTTTTGCTTTTTTTCAAATTTTTTTAAGTTTTTGGCTTTTTTTAAAAATTTTTCTAAGTTTTTTGCTTCTTTTTTTTATAGTCTGTTTGCACGGTGAAACAATTATCCCTGTACAATGCAATCCGCCGTACATCCACATTTCAACATAGCTATTCTACAGGGGTTTTTCTATTCTAAGTTCTTTGCTTCTCGTCCAAATTTTTTTAAGTTTTTGTTCTTTGTACAAATTTTTTCTAAGTTTTTTGCTTCTTGTCCAAATTTTTCTAAGTTTTTGGCTTTTTTTAAAAATTTTTCTAAGTTTTTTGCTTCTTTTTTTTATAGTCTGTTTGCACGGTGAAACAATTATCCCTGTACAATGCAATCCGTCGTACATCCACAATTCAACATAGCTATTCTACAGGGGATTTTCTATTCTAAGTTTTTTGCTTCTTGTCCAAATTTTTCTAAGTTTTTTGCTTTTTGTCAAAATTTTTCTAAGTTCTCGGCTTTTTTTAAAAATATTTCTAAGTTTTTTTGCTTTTTTTAAAAATTTTTCTAAGCTTTTTGTTTTTTTTCAAATTTTTTTAAGTTTTTGGCTTTTTTTAAAAATTTTTCTAAGTTTTTTGCTTCTTTTTTTTATAGTCTGTTTGCACGGTGAAACAATTATCCCTGTACAATGCAATCCGCCGTACATCCACAATTCAACATAGCTATTCTACAGGGGTTTTTCTATTCTAAGTTCTTTGCTTCTCGTCCAAATTTTTCTAAGTTTTTGGCTTTTTTTAAAAATTTTTCTAAGTTTTTTGCTTCTTGTCCAAATTTTTCTAAGTTTTTGGCTTTTTTTAAAAATTTTTCTAAGTTTTTTGCTTCTTTTTTTTATAGTCTGTTTGCACGGTGAAACAATTATCCCTGTACAATGCAATCCGCCGTACATCCACATTTCAACATAGCTATTCTACAGGGGTTTTTCTATTCTAAGTTCTTTGCTTCTCGTCCAAATTTTTTTAAGTTTTTGTTCTTTGTACAAATTTTTTCTAAGTTTTTTGCTTCTTGTCCAAATTTTTCTAAGTTTTTGGCTTTTTTTAAAAAATTTTCTAAGTTTTTGGCTTTTTTTCAAAATTTTTCTAAGTTCTCGGCTTTTTTTAAAAAATTTTCTAAGTTTTTTGCTTTTTTTTCAAATTTTTCTAAGTTTTTTTGCTTTTTTTAAAAATTTTTCTAAGCTTTTTGCTTTTTTTCAAATTTTTTTAAGTTTTTGGCTTTTTTTAAAAATTTTTCTAAGTTTTTTGCTTCTTTTTTTTATAGTCTGTTTGCACGGTGAAACAATTTTCCCTGTACAATGCAATCCGCCGTACATCCACATTTCAACATAGCTATTCTACAGGGGTTTTTCTATTCTAAGTTCTTTGCTTCTCGTCCAAATTTTTTTAAGTTTTTGTTCTTTGTACAAATTTTTTCTAAGTTTTTTGCTTCTTGTCCAAATTTTTCTAAGTTTTTGGCTTTTTTTAAAAATTTTTCTAAGTTTTTTGCTTCTTTTTTTTATAGTCTGCACGATGAAACAATTATCCCTGTACAATGCAATCCGCCGTACATCCACATTTCAACATAGCTATTCTACAGGGGTTTTTCTATTCTAAGTTCTTTGCTTCTCGTCCAAATTTTTTTAAGTTTTTGTTCTTTGTACAAATTTTTTCTAAGTTTTTTGCTTCTTGTCCAAATTTTTCTAAGTTTTTGGCTTTTTTTAAAAAATTTTCTAAGTTTTTGACTTTTTTTAAAAATTTTTCTAAGTTTTTTGCTTCTTTTTTTTATAGTCTGTTTGCACGGTGAAACAATTATCCCTCTACAATGCAATCCGCCGTACATCCACAATTCAACATAGCTATTCTACAGGGGTTTTTCTATTCTAAGTTCTTTGCTTCTCGTCCAAATTTTTTTAAGTTTTTGTTCTTTGTACAAATTTTTTCTAAGTTTTTTGCTTCTTGTCCAAATTTTTCTAAGTTTTTGGCTTTTTTTAAAAAATTTTCTAAGTTTTTTGCTTCTTGTCCAAATTTTTCTAAGTTTTTGGCTTTTTTTAAAAATTTTTCTAAGTTTTTTGCTTCTTTTTTTTATAGTCTGTTTGCACGGTGAAACAATTATCCCTGTACAATGCAATCCGCCGTACATCCACATTTCAACATAGCTATTCTACAGGGGTTTTTCTATTCTAAGTTCTTTGCTTCTTGTCCAAATTTTTCTAAGTTTTTGGCTTTTTTTAAAAATTTTTTTAAGTTTTTTGCTTCTTGTTCAAATTTTTCTAAGTTTTTTGCTTTTTGTCAAAATTTTTCTAAGTTCTCGGCTTTTTTTTCAAATTTTTCTAAGTTTTTGGCTTTTTTTAAAAATTTTTTTAAGTTTTTTGCTTCTTGTCCAAATTTTTCTAAGTTTTTGGCTTTTTTTAAAAATTTTTTTAAGTTTTTTGCTTCTTGTTCAAATTTTTCTAAGTTTTTTGCTTTTTGTCAAAATTTTTCTAAGTTCTCGGCTTTTTTTAAAAATATTTCTAAGTTTTTTTGCTTTTTTTAAAAATTTTTCTAAGCTTTTTGCTTTTTTTTCAAATTTTTTTAAGTTTTTGGCTTTTTTTAAAAATTTTTCTAAGTTTTTTGCTTCTTTTTTTTATAGTCTGCACGGTGAAACAATTATCCCTGTACATTGCAATCCGCCGTACATCCACATTTCAACATAGCTATTCTACAGGGGTTTTTCTATTCTAAGTTCTTTGCTTCTCGTCCAAATTTTTCTAAGTTTTTGGCTTTTTTTAAAAATTTTTCTAAGTTTTTTGCTTCTTGTCCAAATTTTTCTAAGTTTTTGGCTTTTTTTAAAAATTTTTCTAAGTTTTTTGCTTCTTTTTTTTATAGTCTGTTTGCACGGTGAAACAATTATCCCTGTACAATGCAATCCGCCGTACATCCACATTTTAACATAGCTATTCTACAGGGGTTTTTCTATTCTAAGTTCTTTGCTTCTCGTCCAAATTTTTTTAAGTTTTTTGCTTTTTGTCAAAATTTTTCTAAGTTCTCGGCTTTTTTTAAAAATATTTCTAAGTTTTTTTGCTTTTTTTAAAAATTTTTCTAAGCTTTTTGCTTTTTTTCAAATTTTTTTAAGTTTTTGGCTTTTTTTAAAAATTTTTCTAAGTTTTTTGCTTCTTTTTTTTATAGTCTGTTTGCACGGTGAAACAATTATCCCTGTACAATGCAATCCGCCGTACATCCACATTTCAACATAGCTATTCTACAGGGGTTTTTCTATTCTAAGTTCTTTGCTTCTCGTCCAAATTTTTTTAAGTTTTTGTTCTTTGTACAAATTTTTTCTAAGTTTTTTGCTTCTTGTCCAAATTTTTCTAAGTTTTTGGCTTTTTTTAAAAAATTTTCTAAGTTTTTGGCTTTTTTTCAAAATTTTTCTAAGTTCTCGGCTTTTTTTAAAAAATTTTCTAAGTTTTTTGCTTTTTTTTCAAATTTTTCTAAGTTTTTTTGCTTTTTTTAAAAATTTTTCTAAGCTTTTTGCTTTTTTTCAAATTTTTTTAAGTTTTTGGCTTTTTTTAAAAATTTTTCTAAGTTTTTTGCTTCTTTTTTTTATAGTCTGTTTGCACGGTGAAACAATTTTCCCTGTACAATGCAATCCGCCGTACATCCACATTTCAACATAGCTATTCTACAGGGGTTTTTCTATTCTAAGTTCTTTGCTTCTCGTCCAAATTTTTTTAAGTTTTTGTTCTTTGTACAAATTTTTTCTAAGTTTTTTGCTTCTTGTCCAAATTTTTCTAAGTTTTTGGCTTTTTTTAAAAATTTTTCTAAGTTTTTTGCTTCTTTTTTTTATAGTCTGCACGATGAAACAATTATCCCTGTACAATGCAATCCGCCGTACATCCACATTTCAACATAGCTATTCTACAGGGGTTTTTCTATTCTAAGTTCTTTGCTTCTCGTCCAAATTTTTTTAAGTTTTTGTTCTTTGTACAAATTTTTTCTAAGTTTTTTGCTTCTTGTCCAAATTTTTCTAAGTTTTTGGCTTTTTTTAAAAAATTTTCTAAGTTTTTGGCTTTTTTTAAAAATTTTTCTAAGTTTTTTGCTTCTTTTTTTTATAGTCTGTTTGCACGGTGAAACAATTATCCCTCTACAATGCAATCCGCCGTACATCCACAATTCAACATAGCTATTCTACAGGGGTTTTTCTATTCTAAGTTCTTTGCTTCTCGTCCAAATTTTTTTAAGTTTTTGTTCTTTGTACAAATTTTTTCTAAGTTTTTTGCTTCTTGTCCAAATTTTTCTAAGTTTTTGGCTTTTTTTAAAAAATTTTCTAAGTTTTTTGCTTCTTGTCCAAATTTTTCTAAGTTTTTGGCTTTTTTTAAAAATTTTTCTAAGTTTTTTGCTTCTTTTTTTTATAGTCTGTTTGCACGGTGAAACAATTATCCCTGTACAATGCAATCCGCCGTACATCCACATTTCAACATAGCTATTCTACAGGGGTTTTTCTATTCTAAGTTCTTTGCTTCTTGTCCAAATTTTTCTAAGTTTTTGGCTTTTTTTAAAAATTTTTTTAAGTTTTTTGCTTCTTGTTCAAATTTTTCTAAGTTTTTTGCTTTTTGTCAAAATTTTTCTAAGTTCTCGGCTTTTTTTTCAAATTTTTCTAAGTTTTTGGCTTTTTTTAAAAATTTTTTTAAGTTTTTTGCTTCTTGTCCAAATTTTTCTAAGTTTTTGGCTTTTTTTAAAAATTTTTTTAAGTTTTTTGCTTCTTGTTCAAATTTTTCTAAGTTTTTTGCTTTTTGTCAAAATTTTTCTAAGTTCTCGGCTTTTTTTAAAAATATTTCTAAGTTTTTTTGCTTTTTTTAAAAATTTTTCTAAGCTTTTTGCTTTTTTTCAAATTTTTTTAAGTTTTTGGCTTTTTTTAAAAATTTTTCTAAGTTTTTTGCTTCTTTTTTTTATAGTCTGCACGGTGAAACAATTATCCCTGTACATTGCAATCCGCCGTACATCCACATTTCAACATAGCTATTCTACAGGGGTTTTTCTATTCTAAGTTCTTTGCTTCTCGTCCAAATTTTTCTAAGTTTTTGGCTTTTTTTAAAAATTTTTCTAAGTTTTTTGCTTCTTGTCCAAATTTTTCTAAGTTTTTGGCTTTTTTTAAAAATTTTTCTAAGTTTTTTGCTTCTTTTTTTTATAGTCTGTTTGCACGGTGAAACAATTATCCCTGTACAATGCAATCCGCCGTACATCCACATTTTAACATAGCTATTCTACAGGGGTTTTTCTATTCTAAGTTCTTTGCTTCTCGTCCAAATTTTTTTAAGTTTTTTGCTTTTTGTCAAAATTTTTCTAAGTTCTCGGCTTTTTTTAAAAATATTTCTAAGTTTTTTTGCTTTTTTTAAAAATTTTTCTAAGCTTTTTGCTTTTTTTCAAATTTTTTTAAGTTTTTGGCTTTTTTTAAAAATTTTTCTAAGTTTTTTGCTTCTTTTTTTTATAGTCTGTTTGCACGGTGAAACAATTATCCCTGTACAATGCAATCCGCCGTACATCCACATTTCAACATAGCTATTCTACAGGGGTTTTTCTATTCTAAGTTCTTTGCTTCTCGTCCAAATTTTTTTAAGTTTTTGTTCTTTGTACAAATTTTTTCTAAGTTTTTTGCTTCTTGTCCAAATTTTTCTAAGTTTTTGGCTTTTTTTAAAAATTTTTCTAAGTTTTTTGCTTCTTTTTTTTATAGTCTGTTTGCACGGTGAAACAATTATCCCTGTACAATGCAATCCGTCGTACATCCACAATTCAACATAGCTATTCTACAGGGGATTTTCTATTCTAAGTTTTTTGCTTCTTGTCCAAATTTTTCTAAGTTTTTTGCTTTTTGTCAAAATTTTTCTAAGTTCTCGGCTTTTTTTAAAAATATTTCTAAGTTTTTTTGCTTTTTTTAAAAATTTTTCTAAGCTTTTTGCTTTTTTTCAAATTTTTTTAAGTTTTTGGCTTTTTTTAAAAATTTTTCTAAGTTTTTTGCTTCTTTTTTTTATAGTCTGTTTGCACGGTGAAACAATTATCCCTGTACAATGCAATCCGCCGTACATCCACATTTCAACATAGCTATTCTACAGGGGTTTTTCTATTCTAAGTTCTTTGCTTCTCGTCCAAATTTTTTTAAGTTTTTGTTCTTTGTACAAATTTTTTCTAAGTTTTTTGCTTCTTGTCCAAATTTTTCTAAGTTTTTGGCTTTTTTTAAAAATTTTTCTAAGTTTTTTGCTTCTTTTTTTTATAGTCGGTTTGCACGGTGAAACAATTATCCCTGTACAATGCAATCCGTCGTACATCCACAATTCAACATAGCTATTCTACAGGGGATTTTCTATTCTAAGTTTTTTGCTTCTTGTCCAAATTTTTCTAAGTTTTTGCTTTTTGTCAAAATTTTTCTAAGTTCTCGGCTTTTTTTAAAAATTTTTCTAAGTTTTTGGCTTTTTTTAAAAATTTTTCTAAGTTTTTGGCTTCTTTTTTTTATAGTCTGTTTGCATGGTGATATAATTATCCCTGTACAATGCAATCCGTCGTACATCCACAATTCAACATAGCTATTCTACAGGGGATTTTCTATTCTAAGTTTTTTGCTTCTTGTCCAAATTTTTCTAAGTTTTTTGCTTTTTGTCAAAATTTTTCTAAGTTCTCGGCTTTTTTTAAAATATTTCTAAGTTTTTTTGCTTTTTTTAAAAATTTTTCTAAGCTTTTTGCTTTTTTTCAAATTTTTTTAAGTTTTTGGCTTTTTTTAAAAATTTTTCTAAGTTTTTTGCTTCTTTTTTTTATAGTCTGTTTGCACGGTGAAACAATTATCCCTGTACAATGCAATCCGCCGTACATCCACATTTCAACATAGCTATTCTACAGGGGTTTTTCTATTCTAAGTTCTCTGCTTCTCGTCCAAATTTTTTTAAGGTTTTGTTCTTTGTACAAATTTTTTCTAAGTTTTTTGCTTCTTGTCCAAATTTTTCTAAGTTTTTGCTTTTTTTAAAAATTTTTCTAAGTTTTTGGCTTTTTTAAAAATTTTTCTAAGTTTTTGGCTTCTTTTTTTTATAGTCTGTTTGCATGGTGATATAATTATCCCTGTACAATGCAATCCGTCGTACATCCACAATTCAACATAGCTATTCTACAGGGGATTTTCTATTCTAAGTTTTTTGCTTCTTGCCCAAATTTTTCTAAGTTTTTTGCTTTTTGTCAAAATTTTTCTAAGTTCTCGGCTTTTTTTAAAATATTTCTAAGTTTTTTTGCTTTTTTAAAATTTTTCTAAGCTTTTGCTTTTTTTCAAATTTTTTAAGTTTTTGGCTTTTTTTAAAAATTTTTCTAAGTTTTTTGCTTCTTTTTTTTATAGTCTGTTTGCACGGTGAAACAATTATCCCTGTACAATGCAATCCGCCGTACATCCACATTTCAACATAGCTATTCTACAGGGGTTTTTCTATTCTAAGTTCTTTGCTTCTCGTCCAAATTTTTTTAAGTTTTTGTTCTTTGTACAAAATTTTTCTAAGCTTTTTGCTTTTTTCAAATTTTTTTAAGTTTTTGGCTTTTTTAAAAATTTTTCTAAGTTTTTTGCTTCTTTTTTTTATAGTCTGCACGGTGAAACAATTATCCCTGTACATTGCAATCCGCCGTACATCCACATTTCAACATAGCTATTCTACAGGGGTTTTTCTATTCTAAGTTCTTTGCTTCTCGTCCAAATTTTTTTAAGTTTTTGTTCTTTGTACAAATTTTTTCTAAGTTTTTTGCTTCTTGTCCAAATTTTTCTAAGTTTTTGGCTTTTTTTAAAAATTTTTTAAGTTTTTTGCTTCTTGTTCAAATTTTTCTAAGTTTTTTGCTTTTGTCAAAATTTTTCTAAGTTCTCGGCTTTTTTTTCAAATTTTTCTAAGTTTTTGGCTTTTTTTAAAAATTTTTTTAAGTTTTTTGCTTCTTGTCCAAATTTTTCTAAGCTTTTTGCTTTTTTTCAAATTTTTTAAGTTTTTGGCTTTTTTTAAAAATTTTTCTAAGTTTTTTGCTTCTTTTTTTTATAGTCTGTTTGCACGGTGAAACAATTATCCTGTACAATGCAATCCGCCGTACATCCACATTTCAACATAGCTATTCTACAGGGGTTTTTCTATTCTAAGTTCTTTGCTTCTCGTCCAAATTTTTTAAGTTTTTGTTCTTTGTACAAATTTTTTCTAAGTTTTTTGCTTCTTGTCCAAATTTTTCTAAGTTTTTGGCTTTTTTAAAAATTTTTCTAAGTTTTTTGCTTCTTTTTTTTATAGTCTGTTTGCACGGTGAAACAATTATCCCTGTACAATGCAATCCGCCGTACATCCACATTTCAACATAGCTATTCTACAGGGGTTTTTCTATTCTAAGTTCTTTGCTTCTCGTCCAAATTTTTTTAAGTTTTTGTTCTTGGTACAAATTTTTTCTAAGTTTTTTGCTTCTTGTCCAAATTTTTCTAAGTTTTTGGCTTTTTTAAAAAATTTTCTAAGTTTTTGGCTTTTTTTCAAATTTTTCTAAGTTCTCGGCTTTTTTTAAAAAATTTTCTAAGTTTTTGCTTTTTTTTCAAATTTTCTAAGTTTTTGGCTTTTTTTAAAAATTTTTCTAAGTTTTTTGCTTCTTTTTTTTATAGTCTGTTTGCACGGTGAAACAATTATCCCTGTACAATGCAATCCGTCGTACATCCACATTCAACATAGCTATTCTACAGGGGATTTTCTATTCTAAGTTTTTGCTTCTTGTCCAAATTTTTCTAAGTTTTTTGCTTTTTGTCAAAATTTTCTAAGTTCTCGGCTTTTTTTAAAAATATTTCTAAGTTTTTTTGCTTTTTTTAAAAATTTTTCTAAGCTTTTTGCTTTTTTTCAAATTTTTTTTAAGTTTTTGGCTTTTTTTAAAAATTTTTCTAAGTTTTTTGCTTCTTTTTTTTATAGTCTGTTTGCACGGTGAAACAATTATCCTGTACAATGCAATCCGCCGTACATCCACATTTCAACATAGCTATTCTACAGGGGTTTTTCTATTCTAAGTCTTTGCTTCTCGTCCAAATTTTTTTAAGTTTTTGTTCTTTGTACAAATTTTTTCTAAGTTTTTTGCTTCTTGTCCAAATTTTTCTAAGTTTTTGGCTTTTTTTAAAAATTTTTCTAAGTTTTTTGCTTCTTTTTTTTATAGTCTGTTTGCACGGTGAAACAATTATCCCTGTACAATGCAATCCGTCGTACATCCACAATTCAACATAGCTATTCTACAGGGGATTTTCTATTCTAAGTTTTTTGCTTCTTGTCCAAATTTTTCTAAGTTTTTTGCTTTTTGTCAAAATTTTTCTAAGTTCTCGGCTTTTTTTAAAAATATTTCTAAGTTTTTTTGCTTTTTTTAAAAATTTTTCTAAGCTTTTTGTTTTTTTTCAAATTTTTTAAGTTTTTGGCTTTTTTTAAAAATTTTTCTAAGTTTTTTGCTTCTTTTTTTATAGTCTGTTTGCACGGTGAAACAATTATCCCTGTACAATGCAATCCGCCGTACATCCACAATTCAACATAGCTATTCTACAGGGGTTTTTCTATTCTAAGTTCTTTGCTTCTCGTCCAAATTTTTCTAAGTTTTTGGCTTTTTTTAAAAATTTTTCTAAGTTTTTTGCTTCTTGTCCAATTTTTCTAAGTTTTTGGCTTTTTTAAAAATTTTTCTAAGTTTTTTGCTTCTTTTTTTTATAGTCTGTTTGCACGGTGAAACAATTATCCCTGTACAATGCAATCCGCCGTACATCCACATTTCAACATAGCTATTCTACAGGGGTTTTTCTATTCTAAGTTCTTTGCTTCTCGTCCAAATTTTTTTAAGTTTTTGTTCTTTGTACAAATTTTTTCTAAGTTTTTGCTTCTTGTCCAAATTTTTCTAAGTTTTGGCTTTTTTTAAAAATTTTCTAAGTTTTGGCTTTTTTTCAAAATTTTTCTAAGTTCTCGGCTTTTTTTAAAAAATTTAAGTTCTCGGCTTTTTTTAAAAAATTTTCTAAGTTTTTTGCTTTTTTTTCAAATTTTTCTAAGTTTTTTTGCTTTTTTTAAAATTTTTTCTAAGTTTTTTGCTTCTTGTCCAAATTTTTCTAAGTTTTTGGCTTTTTTTAAAAATTTTTCTAAGTTTTTTGCTTCTTTTTTTTATAGTCTGCACGATGAAACAATTATCCCTGTACAATGCAATCCGCCGTACATCCACATTTCAACATAGCTATTCTACAGGGGTTTTTCTATTCTAAGTTCTTTGCTTCTCGTCCAAATTTTTTTAAGTTTTTGTTCTTTGTACAAATTTTTTCTAAGTTTTTTGCTTCTTGTCCAAATTTTTCTAAGTTTTTGGCTTTTTTTAAAAAATTTTCTAAGTTTTTGGCTTTTTTTAAAAATTTTTCTAAGTTTTTTGCTTCTTTTTTTTATAGTCTGTTTGCACGGTGAAACAATTATCCCTCTACAATGCAATCCGCCGTACATCCACAATTCAACATAGCTATTCTACAGGGGTTTTTCTATTCTAAGTTCTTTGCTTCTCGTCCAAATTTTTTTAAGTTTTTGTTCTTTGTACAAATTTTTTCTAAGTTTTTTGCTTCTTGTCCAAATTTTTCTAAGTTTTTGGCTTTTTTTAAAAAATTTTCTAAGTTTTTTGCTTCTTGTCCAAATTTTTCTAAGTTTTTGGCTTTTTTTAAAAATTTTTCTAAGTTTTTTGCTTCTTTTTTTTATAGTCTGTTTGCACGGTGAAACAATTATCCCTGTACAATGCAATCCGCCGTACATCCACATTTCAACATAGCTATTCTACAGGGGTTTTTCTATTCTAAGTTCTTTGCTTCTTGTCCAAATTTTTCTAAGTTTTTGGCTTTTTTTAAAAATTTTTTTAAGTTTTTTGCTTCTTGTTCAAATTTTTCTAAGTTTTTTGCTTTTTGTCAAAATTTTTCTAAGTTCTCGGCTTTTTTTTCAAATTTTTCTAAGTTTTTGGCTTTTTTTAAAAATTTTTTTAAGTTTTTTGCTTCTTGTCCAAATTTTTCTAAGTTTTTGGCTTTTTTTAAAAATTTTTTTAAGTTTTTTGCTTCTTGTTCAAATTTTTCTAAGTTTTTTGCTTTTTGTCAAAATTTTTCTAAGTTCTCGGCTTTTTTTAAAAATATTTCTAAGTTTTTTTGCTTTTTTTAAAAATTTTTCTAAGCTTTTTGCTTTTTTTCAAATTTTTTTAAGTTTTTGGCTTTTTTTAAAAATTTTTCTAAGTTTTTTGCTTCTTTTTTTTATAGTCTGCACGGTGAAACAATTATCCCTGTACATTGCAATCCGCCGTACATCCACATTTCAACATAGCTATTCTACAGGGGTTTTTCTATTCTAATTTCTTTGCTTCTCGTCCAAATTTTTCTAAGTTTTTGGCTTTTTTTAAAAATTTTTCTAAGTTTTTTGCTTCTTGTCCAAATTTTTCTAAGTTTTTGGCTTTTTTTAAAAATTTTTCTAAGTTTTTTGCTTCTTTTTTTTATAGTCTGTTTGCACGGTGAAACAATTATCCCTGTACAATGCAATCCGCCGTACATCCACATTTTAACATAGCTATTCTACAGGGGTTTTTCTATTCTAAGTTCTTTGCTTCTCGTCCAAATTTTTTTAAGTTTTTTGCTTTTTGTCAAAATTTTTCTAAGTTCTCGGCTTTTTTTAAAAATATTTCTAAGTTTTTTTGCTTTTTTTAAAAATTTTTCTAAGCTTTTTGCTTTTTTTCAAATTTTTTTAAGTTTTTGGCTTTTTTTAAAAATTTTTCTAAGTTTTTTGCTTCTTTTTTTTATAGTCTGTTTGCACGGTGAAACAATTATCCCTGTACAATGCAATCCGCCGTACATCCACATTTCAACATAGCTATTCTACAGGGGTTTTTCTATTCTAAGTTCTTTGCTTCTCGTCCAAATTTTTTTAAGTTTTTGTTCTTTGTACAAATTTTTTCTAAGTTTTTTGCTTCTTGTCCAAATTTTTCTAAGTTTTTGGCTTTTTTTAAAAAATTTTCTAAGTTTTTGGCTTTTTTTCAAAATTTTTCTAAGTTCTCGGCTTTTTTTAAAAAATTTTCTAAGTTTTTTGCTTTTTTTTCAAATTTTTCTAAGTTTTTTTGCTTTTTTTAAAAATTTTTCTAAGCTTTTTGCTTTTTTTCAAATTTTTTTAAGTTTTTGGCTTTTTTTAAAAATTTTTCTAAGTTTTTTGCTTCTTTTTTTTATAGTCTGTTTGCACGGTGAAACAATTTTCCCTGTACAATGCAATCCGCCGTACATCCACATTTCAACATAGCTATTCTACAGGGGTTTTTCTATTCTAAGTTCTTTGCTTCTCGTCCAAATTTTTTTAAGTTTTTGTTCTTTGTACAAATTTTTTCTAAGTTTTTTGCTTCTTGTCCAAATTTTTCTAAGTTTTTGGCTTTTTTTAAAAATTTTTCTAAGTTTTTTGCTTCTTTTTTTTATAGTCTGCACGATGAAACAATTATCCCTGTACAATGCAATCCGCCGTACATCCACATTTCAACATAGCTATTCTACAGGGGTTTTTCTATTCTAAGTTCTTTGCTTCTCGTCCAAATTTTTTTAAGTTTTTGTTCTTTGTACAAATTTTTTCTAAGTTTTTTGCTTCTTGTCCAAATTTTTCTAAGTTTTTGGCTTTTTTTAAAAAATTTTCTAAGTTTTTGGCTTTTTTTAAAAATTTTTCTAAGTTTTTTGCTTCTTTTTTTTATAGTCTGTTTGCACGGTGAAACAATTATCCCTCTACAATGCAATCCGCCGTACATCCACAATTCAACATAGCTATTCTACAGGGGTTTTTCTATTCTAAGTTCTTTGCTTCTCGTCCAAATTTTTTTAAGTTTTTGTTCTTTGTACAAATTTTTTCTAAGTTTTTTGCTTCTTGTCCAAATTTTTCTAAGTTTTTGGCTTTTTTTAAAAAATTTTCTAAGTTTTTTGCTTCTTGTCCAAATTTTTCTAAGTTTTTGGCTTTTTTTAAAAATTTTTCTAAGTTTTTTGCTTCTTTTTTTTATAGTCTGTTTGCACGGTGAAACAATTATCCCTGTACAATGCAATCCGCCGTACATCCACATTTCAACATAGCTATTCTACAGGGGTTTTTCTATTCTAAGTTCTTTGCTTCTTGTCCAAATTTTTCTAAGTTTTTGGCTTTTTTTAAAAATTTTTTTAAGTTTTTTGCTTCTTGTTCAAATTTTTCTAAGTTTTTTGCTTTTTGTCAAAATTTTTCTAAGTTCTCGGCTTTTTTTTCAAATTTTTCTAAGTTTTTGGCTTTTTTTAAAAATTTTTTTAAGTTTTTTGCTTCTTGTCCAAATTTTTCTAAGTTTTTGGCTTTTTTAAAAATTTTTTTAAGTTTTTTGCTTCTTGTTCAAATTTTTCTAAGTTTTTTGCTTTTTGTCAAAATTTTTCTAAGTTCTCGGCTTTTTTTAAAAATATTTCTAAGTTTTTTTGCTTTTTTTAAAAATTTTTCTAAGCTTTTTGCTTTTTTTCAAATTTTTTTAAGTTTTTGGCTTTTTTTAAAAATTTTTCTAAGTTTTTTGCTTCTTTTTTTTATAGTCTGCACGGTGAAACAATTATCCCTGTACATTGCAATCCGCCGTACATCCACATTTCAACATAGCTATTCTACAGGGGTTTTTCTATTCTAAGTTCTTTGCTTCTCGTCCAAATTTTTCTAAGTTTTTGGCTTTTTTTAAAAATTTTTCTAAGTTTTTTGCTTCTTGTCCAAATTTTTCTAAGTTTTTGGCTTTTTTTAAAAATTTTTCTAAGTTTTTTGCTTCTTTTTTTTATAGTCTGTTTGCACGGTGAAACAATTATCCCTGTACAATGCAATCCGCCGTACATCCACATTTTAACATAGCTATTCTACAGGGGTTTTTCTATTCTAAGTTCTTTGCTTCTCGTCCAAATTTTTTTAAGTTTTTTGCTTTTTGTCAAAATTTTTCTAAGTTCTCGGCTTTTTTTAAAAATATTTCTAAGTTTTTTTGCTTTTTTTAAAAATTTTTCTAAGCTTTTTGCTTTTTTTCAAATTTTTTTAAGTTTTTGGCTTTTTTTAAAAATTTTTCTAAGTTTTTTGCTTCTTTTTTTTATAGTCTGTTTGCACGGTGAAACAATTATCCCTGTACAATGCAATCCGCCGTACATCCACATTTCAACATAGCTATTCTACAGGGGTTTTTCTATTCTAAGTTCTTTGCTTCTCGTCCAAATTTTTTTAAGTTTTTGTTCTTTGTACAAATTTTTTCTAAGTTTTTTGCTTCTTGTCCAAATTTTTCTAAGTTTTTGGCTTTTTTTAAAAATTTTTCTAAGTTTTTTGCTTCTTTTTTTTATAGTCTGTTTGCACGGTGAAACAATTATCCCTGTACAATGCAATCCGTCGTACATCCACAATTCAACATAGCTATTCTACAGGGGATTTTCTATTCTAAGTTTTTTGCTTCTTGTCCAAATTTTTCTAAGTTTTTTGCTTTTTGTCAAAATTTTTCTAAGTTCTCGGCTTTTTTTAAAAATATTTCTAAGTTTTTTTGCTTTTTTTAAAAATTTTTCTAAGCTTTTTGCTTTTTTTCAAATTTTTTTAAGTTTTTGGCTTTTTTTAAAAATTTTTCTAAGTTTTTTGCTTCTTTTTTTTATAGTCTGTTTGCACGGTGAAACAATTATCCCTGTACAATGCAATCCGCCGTACATCCACATTTCAACATAGCTATTCTACAGGGGTTTTTCTATTCTAAGTTCTTTGCTTCTCGTCCAAATTTTTTTAAGTTTTTGTTCTTTGTACAAATTTTTTCTAAGTTTTTTGCTTCTTGTCCAAATTTTTCTAAGTTTTTGGCTTTTTTTAAAAATTTTTCTAAGTTTTTTGCTTCTTTTTTTTATAGTCGGTTTGCACGGTGAAACAATTATCCCTGTACAATGCAATCCGTCGTACATCCACAATTCAACATAGCTATTCTACAGGGGATTTTCTATTCTAAGTTTTTTGCTTCTTGTCCAAATTTTTCTAAGTTTTTTGCTTTTTGTCAAAATTTTTCTAAGTTCTCGGCTTTTTTTAAAAATTTTTCTAAGTTTTTGGCTTTTTTTAAAAATTTTTCTAAGTTTTTGGCTTCTTTTTTTTATAGTCTGTTTGCATGGTGATATAATTATCCCTGTACAATGCAATCCGTCGTACATCCACAATTCAACATAGCTATTCTACAGGGGATTTTCTATTCTAAGTTTTTTGCTTCTTGTCCAAATTTTTCTAAGTTTTTTGCTTTTTGTCAAAATTTTTCTAAGTTCTCGGCTTTTTTTAAAAATATTTCTAAGTTTTTTTGCTTTTTTTAAAAATTTTTCTAAGTTTTTTGCTTCTTTTTTTTATAGTCTGTTTGCACGGTGAAACAATTATCCCTGTACAATGCAATCCGCCGTACATCCACATTTCAACATAGCTATTCTACAGGGGTTTTTCTATTCTAAGTTCTCTGCTTCTCGTCCAAATTTTTTTAAGGTTTTGTTCTTTGTACAAATTTTTTCTAAGTTTTTTGCTTCTTGTCCAAATTTTTCTAAGTTTTTGGCTTTTTTTAAAAATTTTTCTAAGTTTTTGGCTTTTTTTAAAAATTTTTCTAAGTTTTTGGCTTCTTTTTTTTATAGTCTGTTTGCACGGTGAAACAATTATCCCTGTACAATGCAATCCGCCGTACATCCACATTTCAACATAGCTATTCTACAGGGGTTTTTCTATTCTAAGTTCTTTGCTTCTCGTCCAAATTTTTTTAAGTTTTTGTTCTTTGTACAAAATTTTTCTAAGCTTTTTGCTTTTTTTCAAATTTTTTTAAGTTTTTGGCTTTTTTTAAAAATTTTTCTAAGTTTTTTGCTTCTTTTTTTTATAGTCTGCACGGTGAAACAATTATCCCTGTACAATGCAATCCGCCGTACATCCACATTTCAACATAGCTATTCTACAGGGGATTTTCTATTCTAAGTTTTTTGCTTCTTGTCCAAATTTTTCTAAGTTTTTTGCTTTTTGTCAAAATTTTTCTAAGTTCTCGGCTTTTTTTAAAAATATTTCTAAGTTTTTTTGCTTTTTTTAAAAATTTTTCTAAGCTTTTTGCTTTTTTTCAAATTTTTTTAAGTTTTTGGCTTTTTTTAAAAATTTTTCTAAGTTTTTTGCTTCTTTTTTTTATAGTCTGTTTGCACGGTGAAACAATTATCCCTGTACAATGCAATCCGCCGTACATCCACATTTCAACATAGCTATTCTACAGGGGTTTTTCTATTCTAAGTTCTTTGCTTCTCGTCCAAATTTTTTTAAGTTTTTGTTCTTTGTACAAAATTTTTCTAAGCTTTTTGCTTTTTTTCAAATTTTTTTAAGTTTTTGGCTTTTTTTAAAAATTTTTCTAAGTTTTTTGCTTCTTTTTTTTATAGTCTGCACGGTGAAACAATTATCCCTGTACAATGCAATCCGCCGTACATCCACATTTCAACATAGCTATTCTACAGGGGATTTTCTATTCTAAGTTTTTTGCTTCTTGTCCAAATTTTTCTAAGTTTTTTGCTTTTTGTCAAAATTTTTCTAAGTTCTCGGCTTTTTTTAAAAATATTTCTAAGTTTTTTTGCTTTTTTTAAAAATTTTTCTAAGCTTTTTGCTTTTTTTCAAATTTTTTTAAGTTTTTGGCTTTTTTTAAAAATTTTTCTAAGTTTTTTGCTTCTTTTTTTTATAGTCTGTTTGCACGGTGAAACAATTATCCCTGTACAATGCAATCCGCCGTACATCCACATTTCAACATAGCTATTCTACAGGGGTTTTTCTATTCTAAGTTCTTTGCTTCTCGTCCAAATTTTTTTAAGTTTTTGTTCTTTGTACAAAATTTTTCTAAGCTTTTTGCTTTTTTTCAAATTTTTTTAAGTTTTTGGCTTTTTTTAAAAATTTTTCTAAGTTTTTTGCTTCTTTTTTTTATAGTCTGCACGGTGAAACAATTATCCCTGTACAATGCAATCCGCCGTACATCCACATTTCAACATAGCTATTCTACAGGGGATTTTCTATTCTAAGTTTTTTGCTTCTTGTCCAAATTTTTCTAAGTTTTTTGCTTTTTGTCAAAATTTTTCTAAGTTCTCGGCTTTTTTTAAAAATATTTCTAAGTTTTTTTGCTTTTTTTAAAAATTTTTCTAAGCTTTTTGCTTTTTTTCAAATTTTTTTAAGTTTTTGGCTTTTTTTAAAAATTTTTCTAAGTTTTTTGCTTCTTTTTTTTATAGTCTGTTTGCACGGTGAAACAATTATCCCTGTACATTGCAATCCGCCGTACATCCACATTTCAACATAGCTATTCTACAGGGGTTTTTCTATTCTAAGTTCTTTGCTTCTCGTCCAAATTTTTCTAAGTTTTTGGCTTTTTTTAAAAATTTTTCTAAGTTTTTTGCTTCTTGTCCAAATTTTTCTAAGTTTTTGGCTTTTTTTAAAAATTTTTCTAAGTTTTTGGCTTCTTTTTTTTATAGTCTGTTTGCATGGTGATATAATTATCCCTGTACAATGCAATCCGTCGTACATCCACAATTCAACATAGCTATTCTACAGGGGATTTTCTATTCTAAGTTATTTGCTTCTTGTCCAAATTTTTCTAAGTTTTTTGCTTTTTGTCAAAATTTTTCTAAGTTCTCGGCTTTTTTTAAAAATATTTCTAAGTTTTTTTGCTTTTTTTAAAAATTTTTCTAAGCTTTTTGCTTTTTTTCAAATTTTTTTAAGTTTTTGGCTTTTTTTAAAAATTTTTCTAAGTTTTTTGCTTCTTTTTTTTATAGTCTGTTTGCACGGTGAAACAATTATCCCTGTACAATGCAATCCGCCGTACATCCACATTTCAACATAGCTATTCTACAGGGGTTTTTCTATTCTAAGTTCTTTGCTTCTCGTCCAAATTTTTTTAAGTTTTTGTTCTTTGTACAAAATTTTTCTAAGCTTTTTGCTTTTTTTCAAATTTTTTTAAGTTTTTGGCTTTTTTTAAAAATTTTTCTAAGTTTTTTGCTTCTTTTTTTTATAGTCTGCACGGTGAAACAATTATCCCTGTACAATGCAATCCGCCGTACATCCACATTTCAACATAGCTATTCTACAGGGGATTTTCTATTCTAAGTTTTTTGCTTCTTGTCCAAATTTTTCTAAGTTTTTTGCTTTTTGTCAAAATTTTTCTAAGTTCTCGGCTTTTTTTAAAAATATTTCTAAGTTTTTTTGCTTTTTTTAAAAATTTTTCTAAGCTTTTTGCTTTTTTTCAAATTTTTTTAAGTTTTTGGCTTTTTTTAAAAATTTTTCTAAGTTTTTTGCTTCTTTTTTTTATAGTCTGTTTGCACGGTGAAACAATTATCCCTGTACAATGCAATCCGCCGTACATCCACATTTCAACATAGCTATTCTACAGGGGTTTTTCTATTCTAAGTTCTTTGCTTCTCGTCCAAATTTTTTTAAGTTTTTGTTCTTTGTACAAAATTTTTCTAAGCTTTTTGCTTTTTTTCAAATTTTTTTAAGTTTTTGGCTTTTTTTAAAAATTTTTCTAAGTTTTTTGCTTCTTTTTTTTATAGTCTGCACGGTGAAACAATTATCCCTGTACAATGCAATCCGCCGTACATCCACATTTCAACATAGCTATTCTACAGGGGATTTTCTATTCTAAGTTTTTTGCTTCTTGTCCAAATTTTTCTAAGTTTTTTGCTTTTTGTCAAAATTTTTCTAAGTTCTCGGCTTTTTTTAAAAATATTTCTAAGTTTTTTTGCTTTTTTTAAAAATTTTTCTAAGCTTTTTGCTTTTTTTCAAATTTTTTTAAGTTTTTGGCTTTTTTTAAAAATTTTTCTAAGTTTTTTGCTTCTTTTTTTTATAGTCTGTTTGCACGGTGAAACAATTATCCCTGTACATTGCAATCCGCCGTACATCCACATTTCAACATAGCTATTCTACAGGGGTTTTTCTATTCTAAGTTCTTTGCTTCTCGTCCAAATTTTTCTAAGTTTTTGGCTTTTTTTAAAAATTTTTCTAAGTTTTTTGCTTCTTGTCCAAATTTTTCTAAGTTTTTGGCTTTTTTTAAAAATTTTTCTAAGTTTTTGGCTTCTTTTTTTTATAGTCTGTTTGCATGGTGATATAATTATCCCTGTACAATGCAATCCGTCGTACATCCACAATTCAACATAGCTATTCTACAGGGGATTTTCTATTCTAAGTTATTTGCTTCTTGTCCAAATTTTTCTAAGTTTTTTGCTTTTTGTCAAAATTTTTCTAAGTTCTCGGCTTTTTTTAAAAATATTTCTAAGTTTTTTTGCTTTTTTTAAAAATTTTTCTAAGCTTTTTGCTTTTTTTCAAATTTTTTTAAGTTTTTTGCTTTTTTTAAAAATTTTTCTAAGTTTTTGGCTTTTTTTAAAAATTTTTCTAAGTTTTTTGCTTCTTTTTTTTATAGTCTGCACGGTGAAACAATTATCCCTGTACATTGCAATCCGCCGTACATCCACATTTCAACATAGCTATTCTACAGGGGTTTTTCTATTCTAAGTTCTTTGCTTCTCGTCCAAATTTTTTTAAGTTTTTGTTCTTTGTACAAATTTTTTCTAAGTTTTTTGCTTCTTGTCCAAATTTTTCTAAGTTTTTGGCTTTTTTTAAAAATTTTTTTAAGTTTTTTGCTTCTTGTTCAAATTTTTCTAAGTTTTTTGCTTTTTGTCAAAATTTTTCTAAGTTCTCGGCTTTTTTTTCAAATTTTTCTAAGTTTTTGGCTTTTTTTAAAAATTTTTTTAAGTTTTTTGCTTCTTGTCCAAATTTTTCTAAGCTTTTTGCTTTTTTTCAAATTTTTTTAAGTTTTTGGCTTTTTTTAAAAATTTTTCTAAGTTTTTTGCTTCTTTTTTTTATAGTCTGTTTGCACGGTGAAACAATTATCCCTGTACAATGCAATCCGCCGTACATCCACATTTCAACATAGCTATTCTACAGGGGTTTTTCTATTCTAAGTTCTTTGCTTCTCGTCCAAATTTTTTAAGTTTTTGTTCTTTGTACAAATTTTTTCTAAGTTTTTTGCTTCTTGTCCAAATTTTTCTAAGTTTTTGGCTTTTTTTAAAAATTTTTCTAAGTTTTTTGCTTCTTTTTTTTATAGTCTGCACGGTGAAACAATTATCCCTGTACAATGCAATCCGCCGTACATCCACATTTCAACATAGCTATTCTACAGGGGTTTTTCTATTCTAAGTTCTTTGCTTCTCGTCCAAATTTTTTTAAGTTTTTGTTCTTTGTACAAATTTTTTCTAAGTTTTTTGCTTCTTGTCCAAATTTTTCTAAGTTTTTGGCTTTTTTTAAAAATTTTCTAAGTTTTTGGCTTTTTTTAAAAATTTTTCTAAGTTTTTTGCTTCTTTTTTTTATAGTCTGTTTGCACGGTGAAACAATTATCCCTCTACAATGCAATCCGCCGTACATCCACAATTCAACATAGCTATTCTACAGGGGTTTTTCTATTCTAAGTTCTTTGCTTCTCGTCCAAATTTTTTTAAGTTTTTGTTCTTTGTACAAATTTTTTCTAAGTTTTTTGCTTCTTGTCCAAATTTTTCTAAGTTTTTGGCTTTTTTAAAAAATTTTCTAAGTTTTTTGCTTCTTGTCCAAATTTTTCTAAGTTTTTGGCTTTTTTTAAAAATTTTTCTAAGTTTTTTGCTTCTTTTTTTTATAGTCTGTTTGCACGGTGAAACAATTATCCCTGTACAATGCAATCCGCCGTACATCCACATTTCAACATAGCTATTCTACAGGGGTTTTTCTATTCTAAGTTCTTTGCTTCTTGTCCAAATTTTTCTAAGTTTTTGGCTTTTTTTAAAAATTTTTCTAAGTTTTTTGCTTCTTGTCCAAATTTTTCTAAGTTTTTGGCTTTTTTTAAAATTTTTCTAAGTTTTTTGCTTCTTTTTTTTATAGTCTGTTTGCACGGTGAAACAATTATCCCTGTACAATGCAATCCGCCGTACATCCACAATTCAACATAGCTATTCTACAGGGGTTTTTCTATTCTAAGTTCTTTGCTTCTCGTCCAAATTTTTTTAAGTTTTTGTTCTTTGTACAAATTTTTTCTAAGTTTTTTGCTTCTTGTCCAAATTTTTCTAAGTTTTTGGCTTTTTTTAAAAATTTTTTTAAGTTTTTTGCTTCTTGTTCAAATTTTTCTAAGTTTTTTGCTTTTTGTCAAAATTTTTCTAAGTTCTCGGCTTTTTTTTCAAATTTTTCTAAGTTTTTGGCTTTTTTTAAAAATTTTTTTAAGTTTTTTGCTTCTTGTCCAAATTTTTCTAAGTTTTTGGCTTTTTTTAAAATTTTTTTAAGTTTTTTGCTTCTTGTTCAAATTTTTCTAAGTTTTTTGCTTTTTGTCAAAATTTTTCTAAGTTCTCGGCTCTTTTTAAAAATATTTCTAAGTTTTTTTGCTTTTTTTAAAAATTTTTCTAAGCTTTTTGCTTTTTTTCAAATTTTTTTAAGTTTTTGGCTTTTTTTAAAAATTTTTCTAAGTTTTTTGCTTCTTTTTTTTATAGTCTGCACGGTGAAACAATTATCCCTGTACATTGCAATCCGCCGTACATCCACATTTCAACATAGCTATTCTACAGGGGTTTTTCTATTCTAAGTTCTTTGCTTCTCGTCCAAATTTTTCTAAGTTTTTGGCTTTTTTTAAAAATTTTTCTAAGTTTTTTGCTTCTTGTCCAAATTTTTCTAAGTTTTTGGCTTTTTTTAAAAATTTTTCTAAGTTTTTTGCTTCTTTTTTTTATAGTCTGTTTGCACGGTGAAACAATTATCCCTATACAATGCAATCCGCCGTACATCCACATTTTAACATAGCTATTCTACAGGGGTTTTTCTATTCTAAGTTCTTAGCTTCTCGTCCAAATTTTTTTAAGTTTTTGTTCTTTGTACAAATTTTTTCTAAGTTTTTTGCTTCTTGTCCAAATTTTTCTAAGTTTTTGGCTTTTTTTAAAAAATTTTCTAAGTTTTTGGCTTTTTTTCAAAATTTTTCTAAGTTCTCGGCTTTTTTTAAAAAATTTTCTAAGTTTTTTGCTTTTTTTTCAAATTTTTCTAAGTTTTTGGCTTTTTTTAAAAATTTTTCTAAGTTTTTTGCTTCTTTTTTTTATAGTCTGTTTGCACGGTGAAACAATTATCCCTGTACAATGCAATCCGTCGTACATCCACAATTCAACATAGCTATTCTACAGGGGGTTTTCTATTCTAAGTTTTTTGCTTCTTGTCCAAATTTTTCTAAGTTTTTTGCTTTTTGTCAAAATTTTTCTAAGTTCTCGGCTTTTTTTAAAAATATTTCTAAGTTTTTTTGCTTTTTTTAAAAATTTTTCTAAGCTTTTTGCTTTTTTTCAAATTTTTTTAAGTTTTTGGCTTTTTTTAAAAATTTTTCTAAGTTTTTTGCTTCTTTTTTTTATAGTCTGTTTGCACGGTGAAACAATTATCCCTGTACAATGCAATCCGTCGTACATCCACAATTCAACATAGCTATTCTACAGGGGATTTTCTATTCTAAGTTTTTTGCTTCTTGTCCAAATTTTTCTAAGTTTTTTGCTTTTTGTCAAAATTTTTCTAAGTTCTCGGCTTTTTTTAAAAATTTTTCTAAGTTTTTGGCTTTTTTTAAAAATTTTTCTAAGTTTTTGGCTTCTTTTTTTTATAGTCTGTTTGCATGGTGATATAATTATCACTGTACAATGCAATCTGTCGTACATCCACAATTCAACATAGCTATTCTACAGGGGATTTTCTATTCTAAGTTTTTTGCTTCTTGTCCAAATTTTTCTAAGTTTTTTGCTTTTTGTCAAAATTTTTCTAAGTTCTCGGCTTTTTTTAAAAATATTTCTAAGTTTTTTTGCTTTTTTTAAAAATTTTTCTAAGCTTTTTGCTTTTTTTCAAATTTTTTTAAGTTTTTGGCTTTTTTTAAAAATTTTTCTAAGTTTTTTGCTTCTTTTTTTTATAGTCTGTTTGCACGGTGAAACAATTATCCCTGTACAATGCAATCCGCCGTACATCCACATTTCAACATAGCTATTCTACAGGGGTTTTTCTATTCTAAGTTCTTTGCTTCTCGTCCAAATTTTTTTAAGTTTTTGTTCTTTGTACAAATTTTTTCTAAGTTTTTTGCTTTTTTTCAAATTTTTTTAAGTTTTTGGCTTTTTTTAAAAATTTTTCTAAGTTTTTTGCTTCTTTTTTTTATAGTCTGCACGGTGAAACAATTATCCCTGTACAATGCAATCCGCCGTACATCCACATTTCAACATAGCTATTCTACAGGGGATTTTCTATTCTAAGTTTTTTGCTTCTTGTCCAAATTTTTCTAAGTTTTTTGCTTTTTGTCAAAATTTTTCTAAGTTCTCGGCTTTTTTTAAAAATATTTCTAAGTTTTTTTGCTTTTTTTAAAAATTTTTCTAAGCTTTTTGCTTTTTTTCAAATTTTTTTAAGTTTTTGGCTTTTTTTAAAAATTTTTCTAAGTTTTTTGCTTCTTTTTTTTATAGTCTGTTTGCACGGTGAAACAATTATCCCTGTACAATGCAATCCGCCGTACATCCACATTTCAACATAGCTATTCTACAGGGGTTTTTCTATTCTAAGTTCTTTGCTTCTCGTCCAAATTTTTTTAAGTTTTTGTTCTTTGTACAAAATTTTTCTAAGCTTTTTGCTTTTTTTCAAATTTTTTTAAGTTTTTGGCTTTTTTTAAAAATTTTTCTAAGTTTTTTGCTTCTTTTTTTTATAGTCTGCACGGTGAAACAATTATCCCTGTACAATGCAATCCGCCGTACATCCACATTTCAACATAGCTATTCTACAGGGGATTTTCTATTCTAAGTTTTTTGCTTCTTGTCCAAATTTTTCTAAGTTTTTTGCTTTTTGTCAAAATTTTTCTAAGTTCTCGGCTTTTTTTAAAAATATTTCTAAGTTTTTTTGCTTTTTTTAAAAATTTTTCTAAGCTTTTTGCTTTTTTTCAAATTTTTTTAAGTTTTTGGCTTTTTTTAAAAATTTTTCTAAGTTTTTTGCTTCTTTTTTTTATAGTCTGTTTGCACGGTGAAACAATTATCCCTGTACAATGCAATCCGCCGTACATCCACATTTCAACATAGCTATTCTACAGGGGTTTTTCTATTCTAAGTTCTTTGCTTCTCGTCCAAATTTTTTTAAGTTTTTGTTCTTTGTACAAATTTTTTCTAAGTTTTTTGCTTCTTGTCCAAATTTTTCTAAGTTTTTGGCTTTTTTTAAAAATTTTTCTAAGTTTTTTGCTTCTTTTTTTTATAGTCTGCACGGTGAAACAATTATCCCTGTACATTGCAATCCGCCGTACATCCACATTTCAACATAGCTATTCTACAGGGGTTTTTCTATTCTAAGTTCTTTGCTTCTCGTCCAAATTTTTCTAAGTTTTTGGCTTTTTTTAAAAATTTTTCTAAGTTTTTGGCTTTTTTTCAAAATTTTTCTAAGTTCTCGGCTTTTTTTAAAAAATTTTCTAAGTTTTTTGCTTTTTTTTCAAATTTTTCTAAGTTTTTGGCTTTTTTTAAAAATTTTTCTAAGTTTTTGGCTTTTTTTAAAAATTTTTCTAAGTTTTTGGCTTCTTTTTTTTATAGTCTGTTTGCATGGTGATATAATTATCCCTGTACAATGCAATCCGTCGTACATCCACAATTCAACATAGCTATTCTACAGGGGATTTTCTATTCTAAGTTTTTTGCTTCTTGTCCAAATTTTTCTAAGTTTTTTGCTTTTTGTCAAAATTTTTCTAAGTTCTCGGCTTTTTTTAAAAATATTTCTAAGTTTTTTTGCTTTTTTTAAAAATTTTTCTAAGCTTTTTGCTTTTTTTCAAATTTTTTTAAGTTTTTGGCTTTTTTTAAAAATTTTTCTAAGTTTTTTGCTTCTTTTTTTTATAGTCTGCACGGTGAAACAATTATCCCTGTACATTGCAATCCGCCGTACATCCACATTTCAACATAGCTATTCTACAGGGGATTTTCTATTCTAAGTTTTTTGCTTCTTGTCCAAATTTTTCTAAGTTTTTTGCTTTTTGTCAAAATTTTTCTAAGTTCTCGGCTTTTTTTAAAAATATTTCTAAGTTTTTTTGCTTTTTTTAAAAATTTTTCTAAGCTTTTTGCTTTTTTTCAAATTTTTTTAAGTTTTTGGCTTTTTTTAAAAATTTTTCTAAGTTTTTTGCTTCTTTTTTTTATAGTCTGTTTGCACGGTGAAACAATTATCCCTGTACAATGCAATCCGCCGTACATCCACATTTCAACATAGCTATTCTACAGGGGTTTTTCTATTCTAAGTTCTTTGCTTCTCGTCCAAATTTTTTTAAGTTTTTGTTCTTTGTACAAATTTTTTCTAAGTTTTTTGCTTTTTTTCAAATTTTTTTAAGTTTTTGGCTTTTTTTAAAAATTTTTCTAAGTTTTTTGCTTCTTTTTTTTATAGTCTGCACGGTGAAACAATTATCCCTGTACAATGCAATCCGCCGTACATCCACATTTCAACATAGCTATTCTACAGGGGATTTTCTATTCTAAGTTTTTTGCTTCTTGTCCAAATTTTTCTAAGTTTTTTGCTTTTTGTCAAAATTTTTCTAAGTTCTCGGCTTTTTTTAAAAATATTTCTAAGTTTTTTTGCTTTTTTTAAAAATTTTTCTAAGCTTTTTGCTTTTTTTCAAATTTTTTTAAGTTTTTGGCTTTTTTTAAAAATTTTTCTAAGTTTTTTGCTTCTTTTTTTTATAGTCTGTTTGCACGGTGAAACAATTATCCCTGTACAATGCAATCCGCCGTACATCCACATTTCAACATAGCTATTCTACAGGGGTTTTTCTATTCTAAGTTCTTTGCTTCTCGTCCAAATTTTTTTAAGTTTTTGTTCTTTGTACAAAATTTTTCTAAGCTTTTTGCTTTTTTTCAAATTTTTTTAAGTTTTTGGCTTTTTTTAAAAATTTTTCTAAGTTTTTTGCTTCTTTTTTTTATAGTCTGCACGGTGAAACAATTATCCCTGTACAATGCAATCCGCCGTACATCCACATTTCAACATAGCTATTCTACAGGGGATTTTCTATTCTAAGTTTTTTGCTTCTTGTCCAAATTTTTCTAAGTTTTTTGCTTTTTGTCAAAATTTTTCTAAGTTCTCGGCTTTTTTTAAAAATATTTCTAAGTTTTTTTGCTTTTTTTAAAAATTTTTCTAAGCTTTTTGCTTTTTTTCAAATTTTTTTAAGTTTTTGGCTTTTTTTAAAAATTTTTCTAAGTTTTTTGCTTCTTTTTTTTATAGTCTGTTTGCACGGTGAAACAATTATCCCTGTACAATGCAATCCGCCGTACATCCACATTTCAACATAGCTATTCTACAGGGGTTTTTCTATTCTAAGTTCTTTGCTTCTCGTCCAAATTTTTTTAAGTTTTTGTTCTTTGTACAAAATTTTTCTAAGCTTTTTGCTTTTTTTCAAATTTTTTTAAGTTTTTGGCTTTTTTTAAAAATTTTTCTAAGTTTTTTGCTTCTTTTTTTTATAGTCTGCACGGTGAAACAATTATCCCTGTACAATGCAATCCGCCGTACATCCACATTTCAACATAGCTATTCTACAGGGGATTTTCTATTCTAAGTTTTTTGCTTCTTGTCCAAATTTTTCTAAGTTTTTTGCTTTTTGTCAAAATTTTTCTAAGTTCTCGGCTTTTTTTAAAAATATTTCTAAGTTTTTTTGCTTTTTTTAAAAATTTTTCTAAGCTTTTTGCTTTTTTTCAAATTTTTTTAAGTTTTTGGCTTTTTTTAAAAATTTTTCTAAGTTTTTTGCTTCTTTTTTTTATAGTCTGTTTGCACGGTGAAACAATTATCCCTGTACAATGCAATCCGCCGTACATCCACATTTCAACATAGCTATTCTACAGGGGTTTTTCTATTCTAAGTTCTTTGCTTCTCGTCCAAATTTTTTTAAGTTTTTGTTCTTTGTACAAATTTTTTCTAAGTTTTTTGCTTCTTGTCCAAATTTTTCTAAGTTTTTGGCTTTTTTTAAAAATTTTTCTAAGTTTTTTGCTTCTTTTTTTTATAGTCTGCACGGTGAAACAATTATCCCTGTACATTGCAATCCGCCGTACATCCACATTTCAACATAGCTATTCTACAGGGGTTTTTCTATTCTAAGTTCTTTGCTTCTCGTCCAAATTTTTCTAAGTTTTTGGCTTTTTTTAAAAATTTTTCTAAGTTTTTGGCTTTTTTTCAAAATTTTTCTAAGTTCTCGGCTTTTTTTAAAAAATTTTCTAAGTTTTTTGCTTTTTTTTCAAATTTTTCTAAGTTTTTGGCTTTTTTTAAAAATTTTTCTAAGTTTTTGGCTTTTTTTAAAAATTTTTCTAAGTTTTTGGCTTCTTTTTTTTATAGTCTGTTTGCATGGTGATATAATTATCCCTGTACAATGCAATCCGTCGTACATCCACAATTCAACATAGCTATTCTACAGGGGATTTTCTATTCTAAGTTTTTTGCTTCTTGTCCAAATTTTTCTAAGTTTTTTGCTTTTTGTCAAAATTTTTCTAAGTTCTCGGCTTTTTTTAAAAATATTTCTAAGTTTTTTTGCTTTTTTTAAAAATTTTTCTAAGCTTTTTGCTTTTTTTCAAATTTTTTTAAGTTTTTGGCTTTTTTTAAAAATTTTTCTAAGTTTTTTGCTTCTTTTTTTTATAGTCTGCAAGGTGAAACAATTATCCCTGTACAATGCAATCCGCCGTACATCCACATTTCAACATAGCTATTCTATAGGGGTTTTTCTATTCTAAGTTCTTTGCTTCTCGTCCAAATTTTTTTAAGTTTTTGTTCTTTGTACAAATTTTTTCTAAGTTTTTTGCTTCTTGTCCAAATTTTTCTAAGTTTTTGGCTTTTTTTAAAAATTTTTTTAAGTTTTTTGCTTCTTGTTCAAATTTTTCTAAGTTTTTTGCTTTTTGTCAAAATTTTTCTAAGTTCTCGGCTTTTTTTAAAAATATTTCTAAGTTTTTTTGCTTTTTTTAAAAATTTTTCTAAGCTTTTTGCTTTTTTTCAAATTTTTTTAAGTTTTTGGCTTTTTTTAAAATTTTTCTAAGTTTTTTGCTTCTTTTTTTTATAGTCTGTTTGCACGGTGAAACAATTATCCCTGTACAATGCAATCCGCCGTACATCCACATTTCAACATAGCTATTCTACAGGGGTTTTTCTATTCTAAGTTCTTTGCTTCTCGTCCAAATTTTTTTAAGTTTTTGTTCTTTGTACAAATTTTTTCTAAGTTTTTTGCTTCTTGTCCAAATTTTTCTAAGTTTTTGGCTTTTTTTAAAAATTTTTCTAAGTTTTTTGCTTCTTTTTTTTATAGTCTGCACGGTGAAACAATTATCCCTGTACATTGCAATCCGCCGTACATCCACATTTCAACATAGCTATTCTACAGGGGATTTTCTATTCTAAGTTTTTTGCTTCTTGTCCAAATTTTTCTAAGTTTTTTGCTTTTTGTCAAAATTTTTCTAAGTTCTCGGCTTTTTTTAAAAATATTTCTAAGTTTTTTTGCTTTTTTTAAAAATTTTTCTAAGCTTTTTGCTTTTTTTCAAATTTTTTTAAGTTTTTGGCTTTTTTTAAAAATTTTTCTAAGTTGTTTGCTTCTTTTTTTTATAGTCTGTTTGCACGGTGAAACAATTATCCCTGTACAATGCAATCCGCCGTACATCCACATTTCAACATAGCTATTCTACAGGGGTTTTTCTATTCTAAGTTCTTTGCTTCTCGTCCAAATTTTTTTAAGTTTTTGTTCTTTGTACAAATTTTTTCTAAGTTTTTTGCTTCTTGTCCAAATTTTTCTAAGTTTTTGGCTTTTTTTAAAAATTTTTCTAAGTTTTTTGCTTCTTTTTTTTATAGTCTGCACGGTGAAACAATTATCCCTGTACATTGCAATCCGCCGTACATCCACATTTCAACATAGCTATTCTACAGGGGTTTTTCTATTCTAAGTTCTTTGCTTCTCGTCCAAATTTTTCTAAGTTTTTGGCTTTTTTTAAAAATTTTTCTAAGTTTTTGGCTTTTTTTCAAAATTTTTCTAAGTTCTCGGCTTTTTTTAAAAAATTTTCTAAGTTTTTTGCTTTTTTTTCAAATTTTTCTAAGTTTTTGGCTTTTTTTAAAAATTTTTCTAAGTTTTTGGCTTTTTTTAAAAATTTTTCTAAGTTTTTGGCTTCTTTTTTTTATAGTCTGTTTGCATGGTGATATAATTATCCCTGTACAATGCAATCCGTCGTACATCCACAATTCAACATAGCTATTCTACAGGGGATTTTCTATTCTAAGTTTTTTGCTTCTTGTCCAAATTTTTCTAAGTTTTTTGCTTTTTGTCAAAATTTTTCTAAGTTCTCGGCTTTTTTTAAAAATATTTCTAAGTTTTTTTGCTTTTTTTAAAAATTTTTCTAAGCTTTTTGCTTTTTTTCAAATTTTTTTAAGTTTTTGGCTTTTTTTAAAAATTTTTCTAAGTTTTTTGCTTCTTTTTTTTATAGTCTGCAAGGTGAAACAATTATCCCTGTACAATGCAATCCGCCGTACATCCACATTTCAACATAGCTATTCTATAGGGGTTTTTCTATTCTAAGTTCTTTGCTTCTCGTCCAAATTTTTTTAAGTTTTTGTTCTTTGTACAAATTTTTTCTAAGTTTTTTGCTTCTTGTCCAAATTTTTCTAAGTTTTTGGCTTTTTTTAAAAATTTTTTTAAGTTTTTTGCTTCTTGTTCAAATTTTTCTAAGTTTTTTGCTTTTTGTCAAAATTTTTCTAAGTTCTCGGCTTTTTTTTCAAATTTTTCTAAGTTTTTGGCTTTTTTTAAAAATTTTTTTAAGTTTTTTGCTTCTTGTCCAAATTTTTCTAAGTTTTTGGCTTTTTTTAAAAATTTTTTTAAGTTTTTTGCTTCTTGTTCAAATTTTTCTAAGTTTTTTGCTTTTTGTCAAAATTTTTCTAAGTTCTCGGCTTTTTTTAAAAATATTTCTAAGTTTTTTTGCTTTTTTTAAAAATTTTTCTAAGCTTTTTGCTTTTTTTCAAATTTTTTTAAGTTTTTGGCTTTTTTTAAAAATTTTTCTAAGTTTTTTGCTTCTTTTTTTTATAGTCTGTTTGCACGGTGAAACAATTATCCCTGTACAATGCAATCCGCCGTACATCCACATTTCAACATAGCTATTCTACAGGGGTTTTTCTATTCTAAGTTCTTTGCTTCTCGTCCAAATTTTTTTAAGTTTTTGTTCTTTGTACAAATTTTTTCTAAGTTTTTTGCTTCTTGTCCAAATTTTTCTAAGTTTTTGGCTTTTTTTAAAAATTTTTTTAAGTTTTTTGCTTCTTGTTCAAATTTTTCTAAGTTTTTTGCTTTTTGTCAAAATTTTTCTAAGTTCTCGGCTTTTTTTAAAAATATTTCTAAGTTTTTTTGCTTTTTTTAAAAATTTTTCTAAGCTTTTTGCTTTTTTTCAAATTTTTTTAAGTTTTTGGCTTTTTTTAAAAATTTTTCTAAGTTTTTTGCTTCTTTTTTTTATAGTCTGTTTGCACGGTGAAACAATTATCCCTGTACAATGCAATCCGCCGTACATCCACATTTCAACATAGCTATTCTACAGGGGTTTTTCTATT
The DNA here is from genome assembly GCA_037103525.1 of Ganaspis brasiliensis. Lineage (NCBI taxonomy): Eukaryota > Metazoa > Arthropoda > Insecta > Hymenoptera > Figitidae > Ganaspis > Ganaspis brasiliensis. The sequence continues at coordinate 76,458 of JAZKLR010000833.1, read as the reverse complement.
CTAAGTTCTTTGCTTCTCGTCCAAATTTTTTTAAGTTTTTGTTCTTTGTACAAATTTTTTCTAAGTTTTTTGCTTCTTGTCCAAATTTTTCTAAGTTTTTGGCTTTTTTTAAAAATTTTTCTAAGTTTTTTGCTTCTTTTTTTTATAGTCTGCACGGTGAAACAATTATCCCTGTACAATGCAATCCGCCGTACATCCACAATTCAACATAGCTATTCTACAGGGGATTTTCTATTCTAAGTTTTTTGCTTCTTGTCCAAATTTTTCTAAGTTTTTTGCTTTTTGTCAAAATTTTTCTAAGTTCTCGGCTTTTTTTAAAAATATTTCTAAGTTTTTTTGCTTTTTTTAAAAATTTTTCTAAGCTTTTTGCTTTTTTTCAAATTTTTTTAAGTTTTTGGCTTTTTTTAAAAATTTTTCTAAGTTGTTTGCTTCTTTTTTTTATAGTCTGTTTGCACGGTGAAACAATTATCCCTGTACAATGCAATCCGCCGTACATCCACATTTCAACATAGCTATTCTACAGGGGTTTTTCTATTCTAAGTTCTTTGCTTCTCGTCCAAATTTTTTTAAGTTTTTGTTCTTTGTACAAATTTTTTCTAAGTTTTTTGCTTCTTGTCCAAATTTTTCTAAGTTTTTGGCTTTTTTTAAAAATTTTTCTAAGTTTTTTGCTTCTTTTTTTTATAGTCTGCACGGTGAAACAATTATCCCTGTACATTGCAATCCGCCGTACATCCACATTTCAACATAGCTATTCTACAGGGGATTTTCTATTCTAAGTTTTTTGCTTCTTGTCCAAATTTTTCTAAGTTTTTTGCTTTTTGTCAAAATTTTTCTAAGTTCTCGGCTTTTTTTAAAAATATTTCTAAGTTTTTTTGCTTTTTTTAAAAATTTTTCTAAGCTTTTTGCTTTTTTTCAAATTTTTTTAAGTTTTTGGCTTTTTTTAAAAATTTTTCTAAGTTGTTTGCTTCTTTTTTTTATAGTCTGTTTGCACGGTGAAACAATTATCCCTGTACAATGCAATCCGCCGTACATCCACATTTCAACATAGCTATTCTACAGGGGTTTTTCTATTCTAAGTTCTTTGCTTCTCGTCCAAATTTTTTTAAGTTTTTGTTCTTTGTACAAATTTTTTCTAAGTTTTTTGCTTCTTGTCCAAATTTTTCTAAGTTTTTGGCTTTTTTTAAAAATTTTTCTAAGTTTTTTGCTTCTTTTTTTTATAGTCTGCACGGTGAAACAATTATCCCTGTACAATGCAATCCGCCGTACATCCACAATTCAACATAGCTATTCTACAGGGGATTTTCTATTCTAAGTTTTTTGCTTCTTGTCCAAATTTTTCTAAGTTTTTTGCTTTTTGTCAAAATTTTTCTAAGTTCTCGGCTTTTTTTAAAAATATTTCTAAGTTTTTTTGCTTTTTTTAAAAATTTTTCTAAGCTTTTTGCTTTTTTTCAAATTTTTTTAAGTTTTTGGCTTTTTTTAAAAATTTTTCTAAGTTGTTTGCTTCTTTTTTTTATAGTCTGTTTGCACGGTGAAACAATTATCCCTGTACAATGCAATCCGCCGTACATCCACATTTCAACATAGCTATTCTACAGGGGTTTTTCTATTCTAAGTTCTTTGCTTCTCGTCCAAATTTTTTTAAGTTTTTGTTCTTTGTCAAAATTTTTCTAAGTTCTCGGCTTTTTTTAAAAATATTTCTAAGTTTTTTTGCTTTTTTTAAAAATTTTTCTAAGTTGTTTGCTTCTTTTTTTTATAGTCTGTTTGCACGGTGAAACAATTATCCATTTACAATGCAATCCGTCGTACATCCACAATTCAACATAGCTATTCTACAGGGGTTTTTCTATTCTAAGTTCTTTGCTTCTCGTCCAAATTTTTTTAAGGTTTTGTTCTTTGTACAAATTTTTCTAAGTTTTTTGCTTTTTGTCAAAATTTTTCTAAGTTCTCGGCTTTTTTTAAAAATATTTCTAAGTTTTTTTGCTTTTTTTAAAAATTTTTCTAAGCTTTTTGCTTTTTTTCAAATTTTTTTAAGTTTTTGGCTTTTTTTAAAAATTTTTCTAAGTTTTTTGCTTCTTTTTTTTATAGTCTGTTTGCACGGTGAAACAATTATCCCTGTACAATGCAATCCGCCGTACATCCACATTTCAACATAGCTATTCTACAGGGGTTTTTCTATTCTAAGTTCTTTGCTTCTCGTCCAAATTTTTTTAAGTTTTTGTTCTTTGTACAAATTTTTTCTAAGTTTTTTGCTTCTTGTCCAAATTTTTCTAAGTTTTTGGCTTTTTTTAAAAATTTTTTTAAGTTTTTTGCTTCTTGTTCAAATTTTTCTAAGTTTTTTGCTTTTTGTCAAAATTTTTCTAAGTTCTCGGCTTTTTTTAAAAATATTTCTAAGTTTTTTTGCTTTTTTTAAAAATTTTTCTAAGCTTTTTGCTTTTTTTCAAATTTTTTTAAGTTTTTGGCTTTTTTTAAAAATTTTTCTAAGTTTTTTGCTTCTTTTTTTTATAGTCTGTTTGCACGGTGAAACAATTATCTCTGTACAATGCAATCCGCCGTACATCCACATTTCAACATAGCTATTCTACAGGGGTTTTTCTATTCTAAGTTCTTTGCTTCTCGTCCAAATTTTTTTAAGTTTTTGTTCTTTGTACAAATTTTTTCTAAGTTTTTTGCTTCTTGTCCAAATTTTTCTAAGTTTTTGGCTTTTTTTAAAAATTTTTCTAAGTTTTTTGCTTCTTTTTTTTATAGTCTGCACGGTGAAACAATTATCCCTGTACAATGCAATCCGCCGTACATCCACAATTCAACATAGCTATTCTACAGGGGATTTTCTATTCTAAGTTTTTTGCTTCTTGTCCAAATTTTTCTAAGTTTTTTGCTTTTTGTCAAAATTTTTCTAAGTTCTCGGCTTTTTTTAAAAATATTTCTAAGTTTTTTTGCTTTTTTTAAAAATTTTTCTAAGCTTTTTGTTTTTTTTCAAATTTTTTTAAGTTTTTGGCTTTTTTTAAAAATTTTTCTAAGTTGTTTGCTTCTTTTTTTTATAGTCTGTTTGCACGGTGAAACAATTATCCATTTACAATGCAATCCGTCGTACATCTACATTTCAACATAGCTATTCTACAGGGGTTTTTCTATTCTAAGTTCTTTGCTTCTCGTCCAAATTTTTTTAAGTTTTTGTTCTTTGTACAAATTTTTTCTAAGTTTTTTGCTTCTTGTCCAAATTTTTCTAAGTTTTTGGCTTTTTTTAAAAATTTTTTTAAGTTTTTTGCTTCTTGTTCAAATTTTTCTAAGTTTTTTGCTTTTTGTCAAAATTTTTCTAAGTTCTCGGCTTTTTTTTCAAATTTTTCTAAGTTTTTGGCTTTTTTTAAAAATTTTTTTAAGTTTTTTGCTTCTTGTCCAAATTTTTCTAAGTTTTTGGCTTTTTTTAAAAATTTTTTTAAGTTTTTTGCTTCTTGTTCAAATTTTTCTAAGTTTTTTGCTTTTTGTCAAAATTTTTCTAAGTTCTCGGCTTTTTTTAAAAATATTTCTAAGTTTTTTTGCTTTTTTTAAAAATTTTTCTAAGCTTTTTGCTTTTTTTCAAATTTTTTTAAGTTTTTGGCTTTTTTTAAAAATTTTTCTAAGTTTTTTGCTTCTTTTTTTTATAGTCTGTTTGCACGGTGAAACAATTATCCCTGTACAATGCAATCCGCCGTACATCCACATTTCAACATAGCTATTCTACAGGGGATTTTCTATTCTAAGTTTTTTGCTTCTTGTCCAAATTTTTCTAAGTTTTTTGCTTTTTGTCAAAATTTTTCTAAGTTCTCGGCTTTTTTTAAAAATATTTCTAAGTTTTTTTGCTTTTTTTAAAAATTTTTCTAAGCTTTTTGCTTTTTTTCAAATTTTTTTAAGTTTTTAGCTTTTTTTAAAAATTTTTCTAAGTTGTTTGCTTCTTTTTTTTATAGTCTGTTTGCACGGTGAAACAATTATCCATTTACAATGCAATCCGTCGTACATCCACAATTCAACATAGCTATTCTACAGGGGTTTTTCTATTCTAAGTTCTTTGCTTCTCGTCCAAATTTTTTTAAGGTTTTGTTCTTTGTACAAATTTTTTCTAAGTTTTTTGCTTCTTGTCCAAATTTTTCTAAGTTTTTGGCTTTTTTTAAAAATTTTTCTAAGTTTTTGGCTTTTTTTCAAAATTTTTCTAAGTTCTTGGCTTTTTTTAAAAAATTTTCTAAGTTTTTTGCTTTTTTTTCAAATTTTTCTAAGTTTTTGGCTTCTTTTTTTTATAGTCTGTTTGCATGGTGATATAATTATCCCTGTACAATGCAATCCGCCGTACATCCACATTTCAACATAGCTATTCTACAGGGGTTTTTCTATTCTAAGTTCTTTGCTTCTCGTCCAAATTTTTTTAAGTTTTTGTTCTTTGTACAAATTTTTTCTAAGTTTTTTGCTTCTTGTCCAAATTTTTCTAAGTTTTTGGCTTTTTTTAAAAATTTTTCTAAGTTTTTTGCTTCTTTTTTTTATAGTCTGCACGGTGAAACAATTATCCCTGTACAATGCAATCCGCCGTACATCCACAATTCAACATAGCTATTCTACAGGGGATTTTCTATTCTAAGTTTTTTGCTTCTTGTCCAAATTTTTTTAAGTTTTTGTTCTTTGTACAAATTTTTTCTAAGTTTTTTGCTTCTTGTCCAAATTTTTCTAAGTTTTTGGCTTTTTTTAAAAATTTTTTTAAGTTTTTTGCTTCTTGTTCAAATTTTTCTAAGTTTTTTGCTTTTTGTCAAAATTTTTCTAAGTTCTCGGCTTTTTTTAAAAATATTTCTAAGTTTTTTTGCTTTTTTTAAAAATTTTTCTAAGCTTTTTGCTTTTTTTCAAATTTTTTTAAGTTTTTGGCTTTTTTTAAAAATTTTTCTAAGTTTTTTGCTTCTTTTTTTTATAGTCTGTTTGCACGGTGAAACAATTATCCCTGTACAATGCAATCCGCCGTACATCCACATTTCAACATAGCTATTCTACAGGGGTTTTTCTATTCTAAGTTCTTTGCTTCTCGTCCAAATTTTTTTAAGTTTTTGTTCTTTGTACAAATTTTTTCTAAGTTTTTTGCTTCTTGTCCAAATTTTTCTAAGTTTTTGGCTTTTTTTAAAAATTTTTCTAAGTTTTTTGCTTCTTTTTTTTATAGTCTGCACGGTGAAACAATTATCCCTGTACAATGCAATCCGCCGTACATCCACAATTCAACATAGCTATTCTACAGGGGATTTTCTATTCTAAGTTTTTTGCTTCTTGTCCAAATTTTTCTAAGTTTTTTGCTTTTTGTCAAAATTTTTCTAAGTTCTCGGCTTTTTTTAAAAATATTTCTAAGTTTTTTTGCTTTTTTTAAAAATTTTTCTAAGCTTTTTGCTTTTTTTCAAATTTTTTTAAGTTTTTGGCTTTTTTTAAAAATTTTTCTAAGTTGTTTGCTTCTTTTTTTTATAGTCTGTTTGCACGGTGAAACAATTATCCATTTACAATGCAATCCGTCGTACATCCACAATTCAACATAGCTATTCTACAGGGGTTTTTCTATTCTAAGTTCTTTGCTTCTCGTCCAAATTTTTTTAAGGTTTTGTTCTTTGTACAAATTTTTTCTAAGTTTTTTGCTTCTTGTCCAAATTTTTCTAAGTTTTTGGCTTTTTTTAAAAATTTTTCTAAGTTTTTGGCTTTTTTTCAAAATTTTTCTAAGTTCTTGGCTTTTTTTAAAAAATTTTCTAAGTTTTTTGCTTTTTTTTCAAATTTTTCTAAGTTTTTGGCTTCTTTTTTTTATAGTCTGTTTGCATGGTGATATAATTATCCCTGTACAATGCAATCCGCCGTACATCCACATTTCAACATAGCTATTCTACAGGGGTTTTTCTATTCTAAGTTCTTTGCTTCTCGTCCAAATTTTTTTAAGTTTTTGTTCTTTGTACAAATTTTTTCTAAGTTTTTTGCTTCTTGTCCAAATTTTTCTAAGTTTTTGGCTTTTTTTAAAAATTTTTCTAAGTTTTTTGCTTCTTTTTTTTATAGTCTGCACGGTGAAACAATTATCCCTGTACAATGCAATCCGCCGTACATCCACATTTCAACATAGCTATTCTACAGGGGTTTTTCTATTCTAAGTTCTTTGCTTCTCGTCCAAATTTTTTTAAGTTTTTGTTCTTTGTACAAATTTTTTCTAAGTTTTTTGCTTCTTGTCCAAATTTTTCTAAGTTCTCGGCTTTTTTTTCAAATTTTTCTAAGTTTTTGGCTTTTTTTAAAAATTTTTTTAAGTTTTTTGCTTCTTGTCCAAATTTTTCTAAGTTTTTGGCTTTTTTTAAAAATTTTTTTCTTTTTTGCTTCTTGTTCAAATTTTTCTAAGTTTTTTGCTTTTTGTCAAAATTTTTCTAAGTTCTCGGCTTTTTTTAAAAATATTTCTAAGTTTTTTTGCTTTTTTTAAAAATTTTTCTAAGCTTTTTGCTTTTTTTCAAATTTTTTTAAGTTTTTGGCTTTTTTTAAAAATTTTTCTAAGTTTTTTGCTTCTTTTTTTTATAGTCTGCACGGTGAAACAATTATCCCTGTACAATGCAATCCGCCGTACATCCACATTTGAACATAGCTATTCTACAGGGGTTTTTCTATTCTAAGTTCTTTGCTTCTTGTCCAAATTTTTCTAAGTTTTTGGCTTTTTTTAAAAATTTTTTTAAGTTTTTTGCTTCTTGTTCAAATTTTTCTAAGTTTTTTGCTTTTTGTCAAAATTTTTCTAAGTTCTCGGCTTTTTTTTCAAATTTTTCTAAGTTTTTGGCTTTTTTTAAAAATTTTTTTAAGTTTTTTGCTTCTTGTCCAAATTTTTCTAAGTTTTTGGCTTTTTTTAAAAATTTTTTTAAGTTTTTTGCTTCTTGTTCAAATTTTTCTAAGTTTTTTGCTTTTTGTCAAAATTTTTCTAAGTTCTCGGCTTTTTTTAAAAATATTTCTAAGTTTTTTTGCTTTTTTTAAAAATTTTTCTAAGCTTTTTGCTTTTTTTCAAATTTTTTTAAGTTTTTGGCTTTTTTTAAAAATTTTTCTAAGTTTTTTGCTTCTTTTTTTTATAGTCTGTTTGCACGGTGAAACAATTATCCCTGTACAATGCAATCCGCCGTACATCCACAATTCAACATAGCTATTCTACAGGGGATTTTCTATTCTAAGTTTTTTGCTTCTTGTCCAAATTTTTCTAAGTTTTTTGCTTTTTGTCAAAATTTTTCTAAGTTCTCGGCTTTTTTTAAAAATATTTCTAAGTTTTTTTGCTTTTTTTAAAAATTTTTCTAAGCTTTTTGCTTTTTTTCAAATTTTTTTAAGTTTTTGGCTTTTTTTAAAAATTTTTCTAAGTTTTTTGCTTCTTTTTTTTATAGTCTGTTTGCACGGTGAAACAATTATCCCTGTACAATGCAATCCGCCGTACATCCACATTTCAACATAGCTATTCTACAGGGGTTTTTCTATTCTAAGTTCTTTGCTTCTCGTCCAAATTTTTTTAAGTTTTTGTTCTTTGTACAGATTTTTTCTAAGTTTTTTGCTTCTTGTCCAAATTTTTCTAAGTTTTTGGCTTTTTTTAAAAATTTTTCTAAGTTTTTTGCTTCTTTTTTTTATAGTCTGTTTGCACGGTGAAACAATTATCCCTGTACAATGCAATCCGCCGTACATCCACAATTCAACATAGCTATTCTACAGGGGATTTTCTATTTTAAGTTTTTTGCTTCTTGTCCAAATTTTTCTAAGTTTTTTGCTTTTTGTCCAAATTTTTCTAAGTTTTTGGCTTTTTTTAAAAATTTTTCTAAGTTTTTTGCTTCTTTTTTTTATAGTCTGTTTGCACGGTGAAACAATTATCCCTGTGCAATGCAATCCGCCGTACATCCACATTTCAACATAGCTATTCTACAGGGGTTTTTCTATTCTAAGTTCTTTGCTTCTCGTCCAAATTTTTTTAAGTTTTTGTTCTTTGTACAAATTTTTTCTAAGTTTTTTGCTTCTTGTCCAAATTTTTCTAAGTTTTTGGCTTTTTTTAAAAATTTTTCTAAGTTTTTTGCTTCTTTTTTTTATAGTCTGCACGGTGAAACAATTATCCCTTTACAATGCAATCCGTCGTACATCCACAATTCAACATAGCTATTCTACAGGGGTTTTTCTATTCTAAGTTCTTTGCTTCTCGTCCAAATTTTTTTAAGGTTTTGTTCTTTGTACAAATTTTTTCTAAGTTTTTTGCTTCTTGTCCAAATTTTTCTAAGTTTTTGGCTTTTTTTAAAAATTTTTCTAAGTTTTTGGCTTTTTTTCAAAATTTTTCTAAGTTCTTGGCTTTTTTTAAAAAATTTTCTAAGTTTTTTGCTTTTTTTTCAAATTTTTCTAAGTTTTTGGCTTTTTTTAAAAATTTTTCTAAGTTTTTGGCTTCTTTTTTTTATAGTCTGTTTGCATGGTGATATAATTATCCCTGTACAATGCAATCCGTCGTACATCCACAATTGAACATAGCTATTCTACAGGGGATTTTCTATTCTAAGTTTTTTGCTTCTTGTCCAAATTTTTCTAAGTTTTTTGCTTTTTGTCAAAATTTTTCTAAGTTCTCGGCTTTTTTTAAAAATATTTCTAAGTTTTTTTGCTTTTTTTAAAAATTTTTCTAAGCTTTTTGCTTTTTTTCAAATTTTTTTAAGTTTTTGGCTTTTTTTAAAAATTTTTCTAAGTTTTTTGCTTCTTTTTTTTATAGTCTGTTTGCACGGTGAAACAATTATCCCTGTACAATGCAATCCGCCGTAAATCCACATTTCAACATAGCTATTCTACAGGGGTTTTTCTATTCTAAGTTCTTTGCTTCTCGTCCAAATTTTTTTAAGTTTTTGTTCTTTGTACAAATTTTTTCTAAGTTTTTTGCTTCTTTCCAAATTTTTCTAAGTTTTTGGCTTTTTTTAAAAATTTTTCTAAGTTTTTTGCTTCTTTTTTTTATAGTCTGTTTGCACGGTGAAACAATTATCCCTGTACAATGCAATCCGCCGTACATCCACATTTCAACATAGCTATTCTACAGGGGTTTTTCTATTCTAAGTTCTTTGCTTCTCGTCCAAATTTTTTTAAGTTTTTGTTCTTTGTACAAATTTTTTCTAAGTTTTTTGCTTCTTGTCCAAATTTTTCTAAGTTTTTGGCTTTTTTTAAAAATTTTTTTAAGTTTTTTGCTTCTTTTTTTTATAGTCTGTTTGCACGGTGAAACAATTATCCCTGTACAATGCAATCCGCCGTACATCCACATTTCAACATAGCTATTCTACAGGGGTTTTTCTATTCTAAGTTCTTTGCTTCTCGTCCAAATTTTTTTAAGTTTTTGTTCTTTGTACAAATTTTTTCTAAGTTTTTTGCTTCTTGTCCAAATTTTTCTAAGTTTTTGGCTTTTTTTAAAAATTTTTCTAAGTTTTTTGCTTCTTTTTTTTATAGTCTGCACGGTGAAACAATTATCCCTTTACAATGCAATCCGTCGTACATCCACAATTCAACATAGCTATTCTACAGGGGTTTTTCTATTCTAAGTTCTTTGCTTCTCGTCCAAATTTTTTTAAGGTTTTGTTCTTTGTACAAATTTTTTCTAAGTTTTTTGCTTCTTGTCCAAATTTTTCTAAGTTTTTGGCTTTTTTTAAAAATTTTTCTAAGTTTTTGGCTTTTTTTCAAAATTTTTCTAAGTTCTTGGCTTTTTTTAAAAAATTTTCTAAGTTTTTTGCTTTTTTTTCAAATTTTTCTAAGTTTTTGGCTTTTTTTAAAAATTTTTCTAAGTTTTTGGCTTCTTTTTTTTATAGTCTGTTTGCATGGTGATATAATTATCCCTGTACAATGCAATCCGTCGTACATCCACAATTCAACATAGCTATTCTACAGGGGATTTTCTATTCTAAGTTTTTTGCTTCTTGTCCAAATTTTTCTAAGTTTTTTGCTTTTTGTCAAAATTTTTCTAAGTTCTCGGCTTTTTTTAAAAATATTTCTAAGTTTTTTTGCTTTTTTTAAAAATTTTTCTAAGCTTTTTGCTTTTTTTCAAATTTTTTTAAGTTTTTGGCTTTTTTTAAAAATTTTTCTAAGTTTTTTGCTTCTTTTTTTTATAGTCTGTTTGCACGGTGAAACAATTATCCCTGTACAATGCAATCCGCCGTAAATCCACATTTCAACATAGCTATTCTACAGGGGTTTTTCTATTCTAAGTTCTTTGCATCTCGTCCAAATTTTTTTAAGTTTTTGTTCTTTGTACAAATTTTTTCTAAGTTTTTTGCTACTTGTCCAAATTTTTCTAAGTTTTTGGCTTTTTTTAAAAATTTTTCTAAGTTTTTTGCTTCTTGTCCAAATTTTTCTAAGTTTTTGGCTTTTTTTAAAAATTTTTCTAAGTTTTTTGCTTCTTTTTTTTATAGTCTGTTTGCATGGTGATATAATTATCCCTGTACAATGCAATCCGTCGTACATCCACAATTCAACATAGCTATTCTACAGGGGATTTTCTATTCTAAGTTCTTTGCTTCTCGTCCAAATTTTTTTAAGTTTTTGTTCTTTGTACAAATTTTTTCTAAGTTTTTTGCTTCTTGTCCAAATTTTTCTAAGTTTTTTTGCTTTTTTTAAAAATTTTTCTAAGCTTTTTGCTTTTTTTCAAATTTTTTTAAGTTTTTGGCTTTTTTTAAAAATTTTTCTAAGTTTTTTGCTTCTTTTTTTTATAGTCTGTTTGCACGGTGAAACAATTATCCCTGTACAATGCAATCCGCCGTAAATCCACATTTCAACATAGCTATTCTACAGGGGTTTTTCTATTCTAAGTTCTTTGCTTCTCGTCCAAATTTTTTTAAGTTTTTGTTCTTTGTACAAATTTTTTCTAAGTTTTTTGCTTCTTGTCCAAATTTTTCTAAGTTTTTGGCTTTTTTTAAAAATTTTTCTAAGTTTTTTGCTTCTTTTTTTTATAGTCTGTTTGCACGGTGAAACAATTATCCCTGTACAATGCAATCCGCCGTAAATCCACATTTCAACATAGCTATTCTACAGGGGTTTTTCTATTCTAAGTTCTTTGCTTCTCGTCCAAATTTTTTTAAGTTTTTGTTCTTTGTACAAATTTTTTCTAAGTTTTTTGCTTCTTGTCCAAATTTTTCTAAGTTTTTTTGCTTTTTTTAAAAATTTTTCTAAGCTTTTTGCTTCTTGTCCAAATTTTTCTAAGTTTTTGTCTTTTTTTAAAAATTTTTCTAAGTTTTTTGCTTCTTTTTTTTATAGTCTGTTTGCACGGTGAAACAATTATCCCTGTACAATGCAATCCGCCGTAAATCCACATTTCAACATAGCTATTCTACAGGGGTTTTTCTATTCTAAGTTCTTTGCTTCTCGTCCAAATTTTTTTAAGTTTTTTTTCTTTGTACAAATTTTTTCTAAGTTTTTTGCTTCTTGTCCAAATTTTTCTAAGTTTTTGGCTTTTTTTAAAAATTTTTCTAAGTTTTTTGCTTCTTTTTTTTATATTCTGTTTGCACGGCGAAACAATTATCCCTGTACAATGCAATCCGCCGTACATCCACATTTCAACATAGCTATTCTACAGGGGTTTTTCTATTCTAAGTTCTTTGCTTCTCGTCCAAATTTTTTTAAGGTTTTGTTCTTTGTACAAATTTTTTCTAAGTTTTTTGCTTCTTGTCCAAATTTTTCTAAGTTTTTGGCTTTTTTTAAAAATTTTTCTAAGTTTTTGGCTTCTTTTTTTTATAGTCTGTTTGCATGGTGATATAATTATCCCTGTACAATGCAATCCGTCGTACATCCACAATTCAACATAGCTATTCTACAGGGGATTTTCTATTCTAAGTTTTTTGCTTCTTGTCCAAATTTTTCTAAGTTTTTTGCTTTTTGTCAAAATTTTTCTAAGTTCTCGGCTTTTTTTAAAAATATTTCTAAGTTTTTTTGCTTTTTTTAAAAATTTTTCTAAGCTTTTTGCTTTTTTTCAAATTTTTTTAAGTTTTTGGCTTTTTTTAAAAATTTTTCTAAGTTTTTTGCTTCTTTTTTTTATAGTCTGTTTGCACGGTGAAACAATTATCCCTGTACAATGCAATCCGCCGTAAATCCACATTTCAACATAGCTATTCTACAGGGGTTTTTCTATTCTAAGTTCTTTGCTTCTCGTCCAAATTTTTTTAAGTTTTTGTTCTTTGTACAAATTTTTTCTAAGTTTTTTGCTTCTTGTCCAAATTTTTCTAAGTTTTTGGCTTTTTTTAAAAATTTTTCTAAGTTTTTTGCTTCTTGTCCAAATTTTTCTAAGTTTTTGGCTTTTTTTAAAAATTTTTCTAAGTTTTTTGCTTCTTTTTTTTATAGTCTGTTTGCATGGTGATATAATTATCCCTGTACAATGCAATCCGTCGTACATCCACAATTCAACATAGCTATTCTACAGGGGATTTTCTATTCTAAGTTCTTTGCTTCTCGTCCAAATTTTTTTAAGTTTTTGTTCTTTGTACAAATTTTTTCTAAGTTTTTTGCTTCTTGTCCAAATTTTTCTAAGTTTTTTTGCTTTTTTTAAAAATTTTTCTAAGCTTTTTGCTTTTTTTCAAATTTTTTTAAGTTTTTGGCTTTTTTTAAAAATTTTTCTAAGTTTTTTGCTTCTTTTTTTTATAGTCTGTTTGCACGGTGAAACAATTATCCCTGTACAATGCAATCCGCCGTAAATCCACATTTCAACATAGCTATTCTACAGGGGTTTTTCTATTCTAAGTTCTTTGCTTCTCGTCCAAATTTTTTTAAGTTTTTGTTCTTTGTACAAATTTTTTCTAAGTTTTTTGCTTCTTGTCCAAATTTTTCTAAGTTTTTGGCTTTTTTTAAAAATTTTTCTAAGTTTTTTGCTTCTTTTTTTTATAGTCTGTTTGCACGGTGAAACAATTATCCCTGTACAATGCAATCCGCCGTAAATCCACATTTCAACATAGCTATTCTACAGGGGTTTTTCTATTCTAAGTTCTTTGCTTCTCGTCCAAATTTTTTTAAGTTTTTTTTCTTTGTACAAATTTTTTCTAAGTTTTTTGCTTCTTGTCCAAATTTTTCTAAGTTTTTGGCTTTTTTTAAAAATTTTTCTAAGTTTTTTGCTTCTTTTTTTTATATTCTGTTTGCACGGCGAAACAATTATCCCTGTACAATGCAATCCGCCGTACATCCACATTTCAACATAGCTATTCTACAGGGGTTTTTCTATTCTAAGTTCTTTGCTTCTCGTCCAAATTTTTTTAAGTTTTTGTTCTTTGTACAAATTTTTTCTAAGTTTTTTGCTTCTTGTCCAAATTTTTCTAAGTTTTTGGCTTTTTTTAAAAATTTTTCTAAGTTTTTTGCTTCTTGTCCAAATTTTTCTAAGTTTTTGGCTTTTTTTAAAAATTTTTCTAAGTTTTTTGCTTCTTTTTTTTATAGTCTGTTTGCACGGTGAAACAATTATCCCTGTACAATGCAATCCGCCGTACATCCACAATTCAACATAGCTATTCTACAGGGGTTTTTCTATTCTAAGTTCTTTGCTTCTCGTCCAAATTTTTTTAAGGTTTTGTTCTTTGTACAAATTTTTTCTAAGTTTTTTGCTTCTTGTCCAAATTTTTCTAAGTTTTTGGCTTTTTTTAAAAATTTTTCTAAGTTTTTGGCTTCTTTTTTTTATAGTCTGTTTGCATGGTGATATAATTATCCCTGTACAATGCAATCCGTCGTACATCCACAATTCAACATAGCTATTCTACAGGGGATTTTCTATTCTAAGTTTTTTGCTTCTTGTCCAAATTTTTCTAAGTTTTTTGCTTTTTGTCAAAATTTTTCTAAGTTCTCGGCTTTTTTTAAAAATATTTCTAAGTTTTTTTGCTTTTTTTAAAAATTTTTCTAAGCTTTTTGCTTTTTTTCAAATTTTTTTAAGTTTTTGGCTTTTTTTAAAAATTTTTCTAAGTTTTTTGCTTCTTTTTTTTATAGTCTGTTTGCACGGTGAAACAATTATCCCTGTACAATGCAATTCGCCGTACATCCACATTTCAACATAGCTATTCTACAGGGGTTTTTCTATTCTAAGTTCTTTGCTTCTCGTCCAAATTTTTTTAAGTTTTTGTTCTTTGTACAAATTTTTTCTAAGTTTTTTGCTTCTTGTCCAAATTTTTCTAAGTTTTTGGCTTTTTTTAAAAATTTTTCTAAGTTTTTTGCTTCTTTTTTTTATAGTCTGCACGGTGAAACAATTATCCCTTTACAATGCAATCCGTCGTACATCCACAATTCAACATAGCTATTCTACAGGGGTTTTTCTATTCTAAGTTCTTTGCTTCTCGTCCAAATTTTTTTAAGGTTTTGTTCTTTGTACAAATTTTTTCTAAGTTTTTTGCTTCTTGTCCAAATTTTTCTAAGTTTTTGGCTTTTTTTAAAAATTTTTCTAAGTTTTTGGCTTTTTTTCAAAATTTTTCTAAGTTCTTGGCTTTTTTTAAAAAATTTTCTAAGTTTTTTGCTTTTTTTTCAAATTTTTCTAAGTTTTTGGCTTTTTTTAAAAATTTTTCTAAGTTTTTGGCTTCTTTTTTTTATAGTCTGTTTGCATGGTGATATAATTATCCCTGTACAATGCAATCCGTCGTACATCCACAATTCAACATAGCTATTCTACAGGGGATTTTCTATTCTAAGTTTTTTGCTTCTTGTCCAAATTTTTCTAAGTTTTTTGCTTTTTGTCAAAATTTTTCTAAGTTCTCGGCTTTTTTAAAATATTTCTAAGTTTTTTTGCTTTTTTTAAAAATTTTTCTAAGCTTTTTGCTTTTTTTCAAATTTTTTTAAGTTTTTGGCTTTTTTTAAAAATTTTTCTAAGTTTTTTGCTTCTTTTTTTTATAGTCTGTTTGCACGGTGAAACAATTATCCCTGTACAATGCAATCCGCCGTAAATCTACATTTCAACATAGCTATTCTACAGGGGTTTTTCTATTCTAAGTTCTTTGCTTCTCGTCCAAATTTTTTAAGTTTTTGTTCTTTGTACAAATTTTTTCTAAGTTTTTTGCTTCTTGTCAAAATTTTTCTAAGTTTTTGGCTTTTTTTAAAAATTTTTCTAAGTTTTTTGCTTCTTTTTTTTATAGTCTGTTTGCACGGTGAAACAATTATCCCTGTACAATGCAATCCGCCGTACATCCACATTTCAAACATAGCTATTCTACAGGGTTTTTCTATTCTAAGTTCTTTGCTTCTCGTCCAAATTTTTTTAAGTTTTTGTTCTTTGTACAAATTTTTTCTAAGTTTTTTGCTTCTTGTCCAAATTTTTCTAAGTTTTTGGCTTTTTTTAAAAATTTTTTCTAAGTTTTTTGCTTCTTTTTTTTATAGTCTGTTTGCACGGTGAAACAATTATCCCTGTACAATGCAATCCGCCGTACATCCACATTTCAACATAGCTATTCTACAGGGGTTTTTCTATTCTAAGTTTTTTGCTTCTTGTCCAAATTTTCTAAGTTTTTGTTCTTTGTACAAATTTTTTCTAAGTTTTTTGCTTCTTGTCCAAATTTTTCTAAGTTTTTGGCTTTTTTTCAAAATTTTTCTAAGTTCTCGGCTTTTTTTAAAAATTTTCAAAGTTTTTGGCTTCTTTTTTTTATAGTCTGTTTGCACGGTGAAAACAATTATCCCTGTACAATGCAATCCGCCGTACATCCACATTTCAACATAGCTATTCTACAGGGGTTTTTCTATTCTAAGTTTTTTGCTTCTTGTCCAATTTTTCTAAGTTTTTGTTCTTTGTACAAATTTTTCTAAGTTTTTTTGCTTCTTGTCCAAATTTTCTAAGTTTTTGGCTTTTTTTCAAAATTTTTCTAAGTTCTCGGCTTTTTTAAAAATTTTCAAAGTTTTTGGCTTCTTTTTTTTATAGTCTGTTTGCACGGTGAAACAATTATCCCTGTACAATGCAATCCGCCGTACATCCACATTTCAACATAGCTATTCTACAGGGGTTTTTCTATTCTAAGTTCTTTGCTTCTCGTCCAAATTTTTTAAGTTTTTGTTCTTTGTACAAATTTTTTCTAAGTTTTTTGCTTCTTGTCCAAATTTTTCTAAGTTTTTGGCTTTTTTTAAAAATTTTTCTAAGTTTTTTGCTTCTTTTTTTTATAGTCTGTTTGCACGGTGAAACAATTATCCCTGTACAATGCAATCCGCCGTACATCCACATTTCAACATAGCTATTCTACAGGGGTTTTTCTATTCTAAGTTCTTTGCTTCTCGTCCAAATTTTTTAAGTTTTTGTTCTTTGTACAGATTTTTTCTAAGTTTTTTGCTTCTTGTCCAAATTTTTCTAAGTTTTTGGCTTTTTTTAAAAATTTTTCTAAGTTTTTTGCTTCTTTTTTTTATAGTCTGTTTGCACGGTGAAACAATTATCCCTGTACAATGCAATCCGCCGTACATCCACAATTCAACATAGCTATTCTACAGGGGTTTTTCTATTCTAAGTTCTTTGCTTCTCGTCCAAATTTTTTTAAGGTTTTGTTCTTTGTACAAATTTTTTCTAAGTTTTTTGCTTCTTGTCCAAATTTTTCTAAGTTTTTGGCTTTTTTTAAAAATTTTTCTAAGTTTTTGGCTTTTTTTCAAAATTTTTCTAAGTTCTTGGCTTTTTTTAAAAAATTTTCTAAGTTTTTTGCTTTTTTTTCAAATTTTTCTAAGTTTTTGGCTTTTTTTAAAAATTTTTCTAAGTTTTTTGCTTCTTTTTTTTATAGTCTGCACGGTGAAACAATTATCCCTGTACAATGCAATCCGCCGTAAATCCACATTTCAACATAGCTATTCTACAGGGGTTTTTCTATTCTAAGTTCTTTGCTTCTCGTCCAAATTTTTTTAAGTTTTTGTTCTTTGTACAAATTTTTTCTAAGTTTTTTGCTTCTTTCCAAATTTTTCTAAGTTTTTGGCTTTTTTTAAAAATTTTTCTAAGTTTTTTGCTTCTTTTTTTTATAGTCTGTTTGCACGGTGAAACAATTATCCCTGTACAATGCAATCCGCCGTACATCCACATTTCAACATAGCTATTCTACAGGGGTTTTTCTATTCTAAGTTCTTTGCTTCTCGTCCAAATTTTTTTAAGTTTTTGTTCTTTGTACAAATTTTTTCTAAGTTTTTTGCTTCTTGTCCAAATTTTTCTAAGTTTTTGGCTTTTTTTAAAAATTTTTTTAAGTTTTTGGCTTCTTTTTTTTATAGTCTGTTTGCATGGTGATATAATTATCCCTGTACAATGCAATCCGTCGTACATCCACAATTCAACATAGCTATTCTACAGGGGATTTTCTATTCTAAGTTTTTTGCTTCTTGTCCAAATTTTTCTAAGTTTTTTGCTTTTTGTCAAAATTTTTCTAAGTTCTCGGCTTTTTTTAAAAATATTTTTAAGTTTTTTTGCTTTTTTTAAAAATTTTTCTAAGCTTTTTGCTTTTTTTCAAATTTTTTTAAGTTTTTGGCTTTTTTTAAAAATTTTTCTAAGTTTTTTGCTTCTTTTTTTTATAGTCTGTTTGCACGGTGAAACAATTATCCCTGTACAATGCAATCCGCCGTACATCCACATTTCAACATAGCTATTCTACAGGGGTTTTTCTATTCTAAGTTCTTTGCTTCTCGTCCAAATTTTTTTAAGTTTTTGTTCTTTGTACAAATTTTTTCTAAGTTTTTTGCTTCTTGTCCAAATTTTTCTAAGTTTTTGGCTTTTTTTAAAAATTTTTCTAAGTTTTTTGCTTCTTTTTTTTATAGTCTGCACGGTGAAACAATTATCCCTTTACAATGCAATCCGTCGTACATCCACAATTCAACATAGCTATTCTACAGGGGTTTTTCTATTCTAAGTTCTTTGCTTCTCGTCCAAATTTTTTTAAGGTTTTGTTCTTTGTACAAATTTTTTCTAAGTTTTTTGCTTCTTGTCCAAATTTTTCTAAGTTTTTGGCTTTTTTTAAAAATTTTTCTAAGTTTTTGGCTTTTTTTCAAAATTTTTCTAAGTTCTTGGCTTTTTTTAAAAAATTTTCTAAGTTTTTTGCTTTTTTTTCAAATTTTTCTAAGTTTTTGGCTTTTTTTAAAAATTTTTCTAAGTTTTTGGCTTCTTTTTTTTATAGTCTGTTTGCATGGTGATATAATTATCCCTGTACAATGCAATCCGTCGTACATCCACAATTCAACATAGCTATTCTACAGGGGATTTTCTATTCTAAGTTTTTTGCTTCTTGTCCAAATTTTTCTAAGTTTTTTGCTTTTTGTCAAAATTTTTCTAAGTTCTCGGCTTTTTTAAAATATTTCTAAGTTTTTTTGCTTTTTTTAAAAATTTTTCTAAGCTTTTTGCTTTTTTTCAAATTTTTTTAAGTTTTTGGCTTTTTTTAAAAATTTTTCTAAGTTTTTTGCTTCTTTTTTTTATAGTCTGTTTGCACGGTGAAACAATTATCCCTGTACAATGCAATCCGCCGTACATCCACATTTCAACATAGCTATTCTACAGGGGTTTTTCTATTCTAAGTTCTTTGCTTCTCGTCCAAATTTTTTTAAGTTTTTGTTCTTTGTACAAATTTTTTCTAAGTTTTTTGCTTCTTGTCCAAATTTTTCTAAGTTTTTGGCTTTTTTTAAAAATTTTTCTAAGTTTTTTGCTTCTTTTTTTTATAGTCTGTTTGCACGGTGAAACAATTATCCCTGTACAATGCAATCCGCCGTACATCCACATTTCAACATAGCTATTCTACAGGGGTTTTTCTATTCTAAGTTTTTTGCTTCTTGTCCAAATTTTTCTAAGTTTTTGTTCTTTGTACAAATTTTTCTAAGTTTTTGGCTTTTTTTAAAAATTTTTCTAAGTTTTTGGCTTTTTTTAAAAATTTTTCTAAGTTTTTGGCTTTTTTTCAAAATTTTTCTAAGTTCTCGGCTTTTTTTAAAATTTTTTTTAAGTTTTTGGCTTTTTTTAAAAATTTTTCTAAGCTTTTTGCTTTTTTTCAAATTTTTTTAAGTTTTTGGCTTTTTTTAAAAATTTTTCTAAGTTTTTTGCTTCTTTTTTTTATAGTCTGTTTGCACGGTGAAACAATTATCCCTGTACAATGCAATCCGCCGTACATCCACATTTCAACATAGCTATTCTACAGGGGTTTTTCTATTCTAAGTTCTTTGCTTCTCGTCCAAATTTTTTTAAGTTTTTGTTCTTTGTACAGATTTTTTCTAAGTTTTTTGCTTCTTGTCCAAATTTTTCTAAGTTTTTGGCTTTTTTTAAAAATTTTTCTAAGTTTTTTGCTTCTTTTTTTTATAGTCTGTTTGCACGGCGAAACAATTATCCCTGTACAATGCAATCCGCCGTACATCCACATTTCAACATAGCTATTCTACAGGGGTTTTTCTATTCTAAGTTCTTTGCTTCTCGTCCAAATTTTTTTAAGTTTTTGTTCTTTGTACAAATTTTTTCTAAGTTTTTTGCTTCTTGTCCAAATTTTTCTAAGTTTTTGGCTTTTTTTAAAAATTTTTCTAAGTTTTTTGCTTCTTGTCCAAATTTTTCTAAGTTTTTGGCTTTTTTTAAAAATTTTTCTAAGTTTTTTGCTTCTTTTTTTTATAGTCTGTTTGCACGGTGAAACAATTATCCCTGTACAATGCAATCCGCCGTACATCCACAATTCAACATAGCTATTCTACAGGGGTTTTTCTATTCTAAGTTCTTTGCTTCTCGTCCAAATTTTTTTAAGGTTTTGTTCTTTGTACAAATTTTTTCTAAGTTTTTTGCTTCTTGTCCAAATTTTTCTAAGTTTTTGGCTTTTTTTAAAAATTTTTCTAAGTTTTTGGCTTCTTTTTTTTATAGTCTGTTTGCATGGTGATATAATTATCCCTGTACAATGCAATCCGTCGTACATCCACAATTCAACATAGCTATTCTACAGGGGATTTTCTATTCTAAGTTTTTTGCTTCTTGTCCAAATTTTTCTAAGTTTTTTGCTTTTTGTCAAAATTTTTCTAAGTTCTCGGCTTTTTTTAAAAATATTTCTAAGTTTTTTTGCTTTTTTTAAAAATTTTTCTAAGCTTTTTGCTTTTTTTCAAATTTTTTTAAGTTTTTGGCTTTTTTTAAAAATTTTTCTAAGTTTTTTGCTTCTTTTTTTTATAGTCTGTTTGCACGGTGTGAAACAATTATCCCTGTACAATGCAATCCGCCGTAAATCCACATTTCAACATAGCTATTCTACAGGGGTTTTTCTATTCTAAGTTCTTTGCTTCTCGTCCAAATTTTTTTAAGTTTTTGTTCTTTGTACAAATTTTTTCTAAGTTTTTTGCTTCTTGTCCAAATTTTTCTAAGTTTTTGGCTTTTTTTAAAAATTTTTCTAAGTTTTTTGCTTCTTGTCCAAATTTTTCTAAGTTTTTGGCTTTTTTTAAAAATTTTTCTAAGTTTTTTGCTTCTTTTTTTTATAGTCTGTTTGCATGGTGATATAATTATCCCTGTACAATGCAATCCGTCGTACATCCACAATTCAACATAGCTATTCTACAGGGGATTTTCTATTCTAAGTTCTTTGCTTCTCGTCCAAATTTTTTTAAGTTTTTGTTCTTTGTACAAATTTTTTCTAAGTTTTTTGCTTCTTGTCCAAATTTTTCTAAGTTTTTTTGCTTTTTTAAAAATTTTTCTAAGCTTTTTGCTTTTTTTCAAATTTTTTTAAGTTTTTGGCTTTTTTTAAAAATTTTTCTAAGTTTTTTGCTTCTTTTTTTTATAGTCTGTTTGCACGGTGAAACAATTATCCCTGTACAATGCAATCCGCCGTAAATCCACATTTCAACATAGCTATTCTACAGGGGTTTTTCTATTCTAAGTTCTTTGCTTCTCGTCCAAATTTTTTTAAGTTTTTGTTCTTTGTACAAATTTTTTCTAAGTTTTTTGCTTCTTTCCAAATTTTTCTAAGTTTTTGGCTTTTTTTAAAAATTTTTCTAAGTTTTTTGCTTCTTTTTTTTATAGTCTGTTTGCACGGTGAAACAATTATCCCTGTACAATGCAATCCGCCGTAAATCCACATTTCAACATAGCTATTCTACAGGGGTTTTTCTATTCTAAGTTCTTTGCTTCTCGTCCAAATTTTTTTAAGTTTTTTTTCTTTGTACAAATTTTTTCTAAGTTTTTTGCTTCTTGTCCAAATTTTTCTAAGTTTTTGGCTTTTTTTAAAAATTTTTCTAAGTTTTTTGCTTCTTTTTTTTATATTCTGTTTGCACGGCGAAACAATTATCCCTGTACAATGCAATCCGCCGTACATCCACATTTCAACATAGCTATTCTACAGGGGTTTTTCTATTCTAAGTTCTTTGCTTCTCGTCCAAATTTTTTTAAGTTTTTGTTCTTTGTACAAATTTTTTCTAAGTTTTTTGCTTCTTGTCCAAATTTTTCTAAGTTTTTGGCTTTTTTTAAAAATTTTCAAAGTTTTTTGCTTCTTGTCCAAATTTTTCTAAGTTTTTGGCTTTTTTTAAAAATTTTTCTAAGTTTTTTGCTTCTTTTTTTTATAGTCTGTTTGCACGGTGAAACAATTATCCCTGTACAATGCAATCCGCCGTACATCCACAATTCAACATAGCTATTCTACAGGGGTTTTTCTATTCTAAGTTCTTTGCTTCTCGTCCAAATTTTTTTAAGGTTTTGTTCTTTGTACAAATTTTTTCTAAGTTTTTTGCTTCTTGTCAAAATTTTTCTAAGTTTTTGGCTTTTTTTAAAAATTTTTCTAAGTTTTTTGCTTCTTTTTTTTATAGTCTGTTTGCACGGTGAAACAATTATCCCTGTACAATGCAATCCGCCGTACATCCACATTTCAACATAGCTATTCTACAGGGGTTTTTCTATTCTAAGTTCTTTGCTTCTCGTCCAAATTTTTTTAAGTTTTTGTTCTTTGTACAAATTTTTTCTAAGTTTTTTGCTTCTTGTCCAAATTTTTCTAAGTTTTTGGCTTTTTTTAAAAATTTTTCTAAGTTTTTTGCTTCTTTTTTTTATAGTCTGTTTGCACGGTGAAACAATTATCCCTGTACAATGCAATCCGCCGTACATCCACATTTCAACATAGCTATTCTACAGGGGTTTTTCTATTCTAAGTTTTTTGCTTCTTGTCCAAATTTTTCTAAGTTTTTGTTCTTTGTACAAATTTTTTCTAAGTTTTTTGCTTCTTGTCCAAATTTTTCTAAGTTTTTGGCTTTTTTTCAAAATTTTTCTAAGTTCTCGGCTTTTTTTAAAAAATTTTCAAAGTTTTTGGCTTCTTTTTTTTATAGTCTGTTTGCACGGTGAAACAATTATCCCTGTACAATGCAATCCGTCGTACATCCACAATTCAACATAGCTATTCTACAGGGGATTTTCTATTCTAAGTTTTTTGCTTCTTGTCCAAATTTTTCTAAGTTTTTGTTCTTTGTACAAATTTTTCTAAGTTTTTGGCTTTTTTTAAAAATTTTTCTAAGTTTTTGGCTTTTTTTAAAAATTTTTCTAAGTTTTTGGCTTTTTTTCAAAATTTTTCTAAGTTCTCGGCTTTTTTTAAAATTTTTTTTAAGTTTTTGGCTTTTTTTAAAAATTTTTCTAAGCTTTTTGCTTTTTTTCAAATTTTTTTAAGTTTTTGGCTTTTTTTAAAAATTTTTCTAAGTTTTTTGCTTCTTTTTTTTATAGTCTGTTTGCACGGTGAAACAATTATCCCTGTACAATGCAATCCGCCGTACATCCACATTTCAACATAGCTATTCTACAGGGGTTTTTCTATTCTAAGTTCTTTGCTTCTCGTCCAAATTTTTTTAAGTTTTTGTTCTTTGTACAGATTTTTTCTAAGTTTTTTGCTTCTTGTCCAAATTTTTCTAAGTTTTTGGCTTTTTTTAAAATTTTTCTAAGTTTTTTGCTTCTTTTTTTTATAGTCTGTTTGCACGGTGAAACAATTATCCCTGTACAATGCAATCCGCCGTACATCCACAATTCAACATAGCTATTCTACAGGGGTTTTTCTATTCTAAGTTCTTTGCTTCTCGTCCAAATTTTTTTAAGGTTTTGTTCTTTGTACAAATTTTTTCTAAGTTTTTTGCTTCTTGTCCAAATTTTTCTAAGTTTTTGGCTTTTTTTAAAAATTTTTCTAAGTTTTTGGCTTTTTTTCAAAATTTTTCTAAGTTCTTGGCTTTTTTTAAAAAATTTTCTAAGTTTTTTGCTTCTTTTTTTTATAGTCTGCACGGTGAAACAATTATCCCTTTACAATGCAATCCGTCGTACATCCACAATTCAACATAGCTATTCTACAGGGGTTTTTCTATTCTAAGTTCTTTGCTTCTCGTCCAAATTTTTTTAAGGTTTTGTTCTTTGTACAAATTTTTTCTAAGTTTTTTGCTTCTTGTCCAAATTTTTCTAAGTTTTTGGCTTTTTTTAAAAATTTTTCTAAGTTTTTGGCTTTTTTTAAAATTTTTCTAAGTTCTTGGCTTTTTTTAAAAAATTTTCTAAGTTTTTTGCTTTTTTTTCAAATTTTTCTAAGTTTTTGGCTTTTTTTAAAAATTTTTCTAAGTTTTTTGCTTCTTTTTTTTATAGTCTGCACGGTGAAACAATTATCCCTGTACAATGCAATCCGCCGTAAATCCACATTTCAACATAGCTATTCTACAGGGGTTTTTCTATTCTAAGTTCTTTGCTTCTCGTCCAAATTTTTTTAAGTTTTTGTTCTTTGTACAAATTTTTTCTAAGTTTTTTGCTTCTTGTCCAAATTTTTCTAAGTTTTTGGCTTTTTTTAAAAATTTTTCTAAGTTTTTTGCTTCTTTTTTTTATAGTCTGTTTGCACGGTGAAACAATTATCCCTGTACAATGCAATCCGCCGTACATCCACATTTCAACATAGCTATTCTACAGGGGTTTTTCTATTCTAAGTTCTTTGCTTCTCGTCCAAATTTTTTTAAGTTTTTGTTCTTTGTACAAATTTTTTCTAAGTTTTTTGCTTCTCGTCCAAATTTTTTTAAGTTTTTGTTCTTTGTACAAATTTTTTCTAAGTTTTTTGCTTCTTGTCCAAATTTTTCTAAGTTTTTGGCTTTTTTTAAAAAATTTTTTAAGTTTTTGGCTTCTTTTTTTTATAGTCTGTTTGCATGGTGATATAATTATCCCTGTACAATGCAATCCGTCGTACATCCACAATTCAACATAGCTATTCTACAGGGGATTTTCTATTCTAAGTTTTTTGCTTCTTGTCCAAATTTTTCTAAGTTTTTGGCTTTTTTTCAAAATTTTTCTAAGTTCTCGGCTTTTTTTAAAATTTTTTTTAAGTTTTTGGCTTTTTTTAAAAATTTTTCTAAGCTTTTTGCTTTTTTTCAAATTTTTTTAAGTTTTTGGCTTTTTTTAAAAATTTTTCTAAGTTTTTTGCTTCTTTTTTTTATAGTCTGTTTGCACGGTGAAACAATTATCCCTGTACAATGCAATCCGCCGTACATCCACATTTCAACATAGCTATTCTACAGGGGTTTTTCTATTCTAAGTTCTTTGCTTCTCGTCCAAATTTTTTTAAGTTTTTGTTCTTTGTACAAATTTTTTCTAAGTTTTTTGCTTCTTGTCCAAATTTTTCTAAGTTTTTGGCTTTTTTTAAAAATTTTTCTAAGTTTTTTGCTTCTTTTTTTTATAGTCTGCACGGTGAAACAATTATCCCTTTACAATGCAATCCGTCGTACATCCACAATTCAACATAGCTATTCTACAGGGGTTTTTCTATTCTAAGTTCTTTGCTTCTCGTCCAAATTTTTTTAAGGTTTTGTTCTTTGTACAAATTTTTTCTAAGTTTTTTGCTTCTTGTCCAAATTTTTCTAAGTTTTTGGCTTTTTTTAAAAATTTTTCTAAGTTTTTGGCTTTTTTTCAAAATTTTTCTAAGTTCTTGGCTTTTTTTAAAAAATTTTCTAAGTTTTTTGCTTTTTTTTCAAATTTTTCTAAGTTTTTGGCTTTTTTTAAAAATTTTTCTAAGTTTTTTGCTTCTTTTTTTTATAGTCTGCACGGTGAAACAATTATCCCTGTACAATGCAATCCGCCGTAAATCCACATTTCAACATAGCTATTCTACAGGGGTTTTTCTATTCTAAGTTCTTTGCTTCTCGTCCAAATTTTTTTAAGTTTTTGTTCTTTGTACAAATTTTTTCTAAGTTTTTTGCTTCTTGTCCAAATTTTTCTAAGTTTTTGGCTTTTTTTAAAAATTTTTCTAAGTTTTTTGCTTCTTTTTTTTATAGTCTGTTTGCACGGTGAAACAATTATCCCTGTACAATGCAATCCGCCGTACATCCACATTTCAACATAGCTATTCTACAGGGGTTTTTCTATTCTAAGTTCTTTGCTTCTCGTCCAAATTTTTTTAAGTTTTTGTTCTTTGTACAAATTTTTTCTAAGTTTTTTGCTTCTTGTCCAAATTTTTCTAAGTTTTTGGCTTTTTTTAAAAAATTTTTTAAGTTTTTGGCTTCTTTTTTTTATAGTCTGTTTGCATGGTGATATAATTATCCCTGTACAATGCAATCCGTCGTACATCCACAATTCAACATAGCTATTCTACAGGGGATTTTCTATTCTAAGTTTTTTGCTTCTTGTCCAAATTTTTCTAAGTTTTTTGCTTTTTGTCAAAATTTTTCTAAGTTCTCGGCTTTTTTTAAAAATATTTCTAAGTTTTTTTGCTTTTTTTAAAAATTTTTCTAAGCTTTTTGCTTTTTTTCAAATTTTTTTAAGTTTTTGGCTTTTTTTAAAAATTTTTCTAAGTTTTTTGCTTCTTTTTTTTATAGTCTGTTTGCACGGTGAAACAATTATCCCTGTACAATGCAATCCGCCGTACATCCACATTTCAACATAGCTATTCTACAGGGGTTTTTCTATTCTAAGTTCTTTGCTTCTCGTCCAAATTTTTTTAAGTTTTTGTTCTTTGTACAAATTTTTTCTAAGTTTTTTGCTTCTTGTCCAAATTTTTCTAAGTTTTTGGCTTTTTTTAAAAATTTTTCTAAGTTTTTTGCTTCTTTTTTTTATAGTCTGCACGGTGAAACAATTATCCCTTTACAATGCAATCCGTCGTACATCCACAATTCAACATAGCTATTCTACAGGGGTTTTTCTATTCTAAGTTCTTTGCTTCTCGTCCAAATTTTTTTAAGGTTTTGTTCCTTTGTACAAATTTTTTCTAAGTTTTTTGCTTCTTGTCCAAATTTTTCTAAGTTTTTGGCTTTTTTTAAAAATTTTTCTAAGTTTTTGGCTTTTTTTCAAAATTTTTCTAAGTTCTTGGCTTTTTTTAAAAAATTTTCTAAGTTTTTTGCTTTTTTTTCAAATTTTTCTAAGTTTTTGGCTTTTTTTAAAAATTTTTCTAAGTTTTTGGCTTCTTTTTTTTATAGTCTGTTTGCATGGTGATATAATTATCCCTGTACAATGCAATCCGTCGTACATCCACAATTCAACATAGCTATTCTACAGGGGATTTTCTATTCTAAGTTTTTTGCTTCTTGTCCAAATTTTTCTAAGTTTTTTGCTTTTTGTCAAAATTTTTCTAAGTTCTCGGCTTTTTTAAAATATTTCTAAGTTTTTTTTGCTTTTTTTTAAAAATTTTTCTAAGCTTTTTGCTTTTTTTCAAATTTTTTTTAAGTTTTTGGCTTTTTTTAAAAATTTTTCTAAGTTTTTTGCTTCTTTTTTTTTATAGTCTGTTTGCACGGTGAAACAATTATCCCTGTACAATGCAATCCGCCGTAAATCCACATTTCAACATAGCTATTCTACAGGGGTTTTTCTATTCTAAGTTCTTTGCTTCTCGTCCAAATTTTTTTAAGTTTTTGTTCTTTGTACAAATTTTTTTCTAAGTTTTTTGCTTCTTGTCAAAATTTTTCTAAGTTTTTGGCTTTTTTTAAAAATTTTTCTAAGTTTTTTGCTTCTTTTTTTTATAGTCTGTTTGCACGGTGAAACAATTATCCCTGTACAATGCAATCCGCCGTACATCCACATTTCGCTATTCTACAGGGGTTTTTCTATTCTAAGTTCTTTGCTTCTCGTCCAAATTTTTTTAAGTTTTTGTTCTTTGTACAAATTTTTTCTAAGTTTTTTGCTTCTTGTCCAAATTTTTCTAAGTTTTTGGCTTTTTTTAAAAATTTTTCTAAGTTTTTTGCTTCTTTTTTTATAGTCTGTTTGCACGGTGAAACAATTATCCCTGTACAATGCAATCCGCCGTACATCCACATTTCAACATAGCTATTCTACAGGGGTTTTTCTATTCTAAGTTTTTTGCTTCTTGTCCAAATTTTTCTAAGTTTTTGTTCTTTGTACAAATTTTTTCTAAGTTTTTTGCTTCTTGTCCAAATTTTTCTAAGTTTTTGGCTTTTTTTCAAAATTTTTCTAAGTTCTCGGCTTTTTTTAAAAAATTTTCAAAGTTTTTGGCTTCTTTTTTTTATAGTCTGTTTGCACGGTGAAACAATTATCCCTGTACAATGCAATCCGTCGTACATCCACAATTCAACATAGCTATTCTACAGGGGATTTTCTATTCTAAGTTTTTTGCTTCTTGTCCAAATTTTTCTAAGTTTTTGTTCTTTGTACAAATTTTTCTAAGTTTTTGGCTTTTTTTAAAAATTTTTCTAAGTTTTTGGCTTTTTTTAAAAATTTTTCTAAGTTTTTGGCTTTTTTTCAAAATTTTTCTAAGTTCTCGGCTTTTTTTAAAATTTTTTTTAAGTTTTTGGCTTTTTTTAAAAATTTTTCTAAGCTTTTTGCTTTTTTTCAAATTTTTTTAAGTTTTTGGCTTTTTTTAAAAATTTTTCTAAGTTTTTTGCTTCTTTTTTTTATAGTCTGTTTGCACGGTGAAACAATTATCCCTGTACAATGCAATCCGCCGTACATCCACATTTCAACATAGCTATTCTACAGGGGTTTT
This sequence comes from Ganaspis brasiliensis, assembly GCA_037103525.1. Classification (NCBI taxonomy): domain Eukaryota; kingdom Metazoa; phylum Arthropoda; class Insecta; order Hymenoptera; family Figitidae; genus Ganaspis; species Ganaspis brasiliensis. The sequence goes on along the minus strand of JAZKLR010000833.1, from coordinate 48,664 downwards.
TCTATTCTAAGTTCTTTGCTTCTCGTCCAAATTTTTTTAAGGTTTTGTTCTTTGTACAAATTTTTTCTAAGTTTTTTGCTTCTTGTCCAAATTTTTCTAAGTTTTTGGCTTTTTTTAAAAATTTTTCTAAGTTTTTGGCTTTTTTTAAAATTTTTCTAAGTTCTTGGCTTTTTTTAAAAAATTTTCTAAGTTTTTTGCTTTTTTTTCAAATTTTTCTAAGTTTTTGGCTTTTTTTAAAAATTTTTCTAAGTTTTTTGCTTCTTTTTTTTATAGTCTGCACGGTGAAACAATTATCCCTGTACAATGCAATCCGCCGTAAATCCACATTTCAACATAGCTATTCTACAGGGGTTTTTCTATTCTAAGTTCTTTGCTTCTCGTCCAAATTTTTTTAAGTTTTTGTTCTTTGTACAAATTTTTTCTAAGTTTTTTGCTTCTTGTCCAAATTTTTCTAAGTTTTTGGCTTTTTTTTAAAATTTTTCTAAGTTTTTTGCTTCTTTTTTTTATAGTCTGTTTGCACGGTGAAACAATTATCCCTGTACAATGCAATCCGCCGTACATCCACATTTCAACATAGCTATTCTACAGGGGTTTTTCTATTCTAAGTTCTTTGCTTCTCGTCCAAATTTTTTTAAGTTTTTGTTCTTTGTACAAATTTTTTCTAAGTTTTTTGCTTCTCGTCCAAATTTTTTTAAGTTTTTGTTCTTTGTACAAATTTTTTCTAAGTTTTTTGCTTCTTGTCCAAATTTTTCTAAGTTTTTGGCTTTTTTTAAAAAATTTTTTAAGTTTTTGGCTTCTTTTTTTTATAGTCTGTTTGCATGGTGATATAATTATCCCTGTACAATGCAATCCGTCGTACATCCACAATTCAACATAGCTATTCTACAGGGGATTTTCTATTCTAAGTTTTTTGCTTCTTGTCCAAATTTTTCTAAGTTTTTGGCTTTTTTTCAAAATTTTTCTAAGTTCTCGGCTTTTTTTAAAATTTTTTTTAAGTTTTTGGCTTTTTTTAAAAATTTTTCTAAGCTTTTTGCTTTTTTTCAAATTTTTTTAAGTTTTTGGCTTTTTTTAAAAATTTTTCTAAGTTTTTTGCTTCTTTTTTTTATAGTCTGTTTGCACGGTGAAACAATTATCCCTGTACAATGCAATCCGCCGTACATCCACATTTCAACATAGCTATTCTACAGGGGTTTTTCTATTCTAAGTTCTTTGCTTCTCGTCCAAATTTTTTTAAGTTTTTGTTCTTTGTACAAATTTTTTCTAAGTTTTTTGCTTCTTGTCCAAATTTTTCTAAGTTTTTGGCTTTTTTTAAAAATTTTTCTAAGTTTTTTGCTTCTTTTTTTTATAGTCTGCACGGTGAAACAATTATCCCTTTACAATGCAATCCGTCGTACATCCACAATTCAACATAGCTATTCTACAGGGGTTTTTCTATTCTAAGTTCTTTGCTTCTCGTCCAAATTTTTTTAAGGTTTTGTTCTTTGTACAAATTTTTTCTAAGTTTTTTGCTTCTTGTCCAAATTTTTCTAAGTTTTTGGCTTTTTTTAAAAATTTTTCTAAGTTTTTGGCTTTTTTTCAAAATTTTTCTAAGTTCTTGGCTTTTTTTAAAAAATTTTCTAAGTTTTTTGCTTTTTTTTCAAATTTTTCTAAGTTTTTGGCTTTTTTTAAAAATTTTTCTAAGTTTTTTGCTTCTTTTTTTTATAGTCTGCACGGTGAAACAATTATCCCTGTACAATGCAATCCGCCGTAAATCCACATTTCAACATAGCTATTCTACAGGGGTTTTTCTATTCTAAGTTCTTTGCTTCTCGTCCAAATTTTTTTAAGTTTTTGTTCTTTGTACAAATTTTTTCTAAGTTTTTTGCTTCTTGTCCAAATTTTTCTAAGTTTTTGGCTTTTTTTAAAAATTTTTCTAAGTTTTTTGCTTCTTTTTTTTATAGTCTGTTTGCACGGTGAAACAATTATCCCTGTACAATGCAATCCGCCGTACATCCACATTTCAACATAGCTATTCTACAGGGGTTTTTCTATTCTAAGTTCTTTGCTTCTCGTCCAAATTTTTTTAAGTTTTTGTTCTTTGTACAAATTTTTTCTAAGTTTTTTGCTTCTTGTCCAAATTTTTCTAAGTTTTTGGCTTTTTTTAAAAAATTTTTTAAGTTTTTGGCTTCTTTTTTTTATAGTCTGTTTGCATGGTGATATAATTATCCCTGTACAATGCAATCCGTCGTACATCCACAATTCAACATAGCTATTCTACAGGGGATTTTCTATTCTAAGTTTTTTGCTTCTTGTCCAAATTTTTCTAAGTTTTTTGCTTTTTGTCAAAATTTTTCTAAGTTCTCGGCTTTTTTTAAAAATATTTCTAAGTTTTTTTGCTTTTTTTAAAAATTTTTCTAAGCTTTTTGCTTTTTTTCAAATTTTTTTAAGTTTTTGGCTTTTTTTAAAAATTTTTCTAAGTTTTTTGCTTCTTTTTTTTATAGTCTGTTTGCACGGTGAAACAATTATCCCTGTACAATGCAATCCGCCGTACATCCACATTTCAACATAGCTATTCTACAGGGGTTTTTCTATTCTAAGTTCTTTGCTTCTCGTCCAAATTTTTTTAAGTTTTTGTTCTTTGTACAAATTTTTTCTAAGTTTTTTGCTTCTTGTCCAAATTTTTCTAAGTTTTTGGCTTTTTTTAAAAATTTTTCTAAGTTTTTTGCTTCTTTTTTTTATAGTCTGCACGGTGAAACAATTATCCCTTTACAATGCAATCCGTCGTACATCCACAATTCAACATAGCTATTCTACAGGGGTTTTTCTATTCTAAGTTCTTTGCTTCTCGTCCAAATTTTTTTAAGGTTTTGTTCTTTGTACAAATTTTTTCTAAGTTTTTTGCTTCTTGTCCAAATTTTTCTAAGTTTTTGGCTTTTTTTAAAAATTTTTCTAAGTTTTTGGCTTTTTTTCAAAATTTTTCTAAGTTCTTGGCTTTTTTTAAAAAATTTTCTAAGTTTTTTGCTTTTTTTTCAAATTTTTCTAAGTTTTTGGCTTTTTTTAAAAATTTTTCTAAGTTTTTGGCTTCTTTTTTTTATAGTCTGTTTGCATGGTGATATAATTATCCCTGTACAATGCAATCCGTCGTACATCCACAATTCAACATAGCTATTCTACAGGGGATTTTCTATTCTAAGTTTTTTGCTTCTTGTCCAAATTTTTCTAAGTTTTTTGCTTTTTGTCAAAATTTTTCTAAGTTCTCGGCTTTTTTAAAATATTTCTAAGTTTTTTTGCTTTTTTTAAAAATTTTTCTAAGCTTTTTGCTTTTTTTCAAATTTTTTTAAGTTTTTGGCTTTTTTTAAAAATTTTTCTAAGTTTTTTGCTTCTTTTTTTTATAGTCTGTTTGCACGGTGAAACAATTATCCCTGTACAATGCAATCCGCCGTAAATCCACATTTCAACATAGCTATTCTACAGGGGTTTTTCTATTCTAAGTTCTTTGCTTCTCGTCCAAATTTTTTTAAGTTTTTGTTCTTTGTACAAATTTTTTCTAAGTTTTTTGCTTCTTGTCAAAATTTTTCTAAGTTTTTGGCTTTTTTTAAAAATTTTTCTAAGTTTTTTGCTTCTTTTTTTTATAGTCTGTTTGCACGGTGAAACAATTATCCCTGTACAATGCAATCCGCCGTACATCCACATTTCAACATAGCTATTCTACAGGGGTTTTTCTATTCTAAGTTCTTTGCTTCTCGTCCAAATTTTTTTAAGTTTTTGTTCTTTGTACAAATTTTTTCTAAGTTTTTTGCTTCTTGTCCAAATTTTTCTAAGTTTTTGGCTTTTTTTAAAAATTTTTCTAAGTTTTTTGCTTCTTTTTTTATAGTCTGTTTGCACGGTGAAACAATTATCCCTGTACAATGCAATCCGCCGTACATCCACATTTCAACATAGCTATTCTACAGGGGTTTTTCTATTCTAAGTTTTTTGCTTCTTGTCCAAATTTTTCTAAGTTTTTGTTCTTTGTACAAATTTTTTCTAAGTTTTTTGCTTCTTGTCCAAATTTTTCTAAGTTTTTGGCTTTTTTTCAAAATTTTTCTAAGTTCTCGGCTTTTTTTAAAAAATTTTCAAAGTTTTTGGCTTCTTTTTTTTATAGTCTGTTTGCACGGTGAAACAATTATCCCTGTACAATGCAATCCGTCGTACATCCACAATTCAACATAGCTATTCTACAGGGGATTTTCTATTCTAAGTTTTTTGCTTCTTGTCCAAATTTTTCTAAGTTTTTGTTCTTTGTACAAATTTTTCTAAGTTTTTGGCTTTTTTTAAAAATTTTTCTAAGTTTTTGGCTTTTTTTAAAAATTTTTCTAAGTTTTTGGCTTTTTTTCAAAATTTTTCTAAGTTCTCGGCTTTTTTTAAAATTTTTTTTAAGTTTTTGGCTTTTTTTAAAAATTTTTCTAAGCTTTTTGCTTTTTTTCAAATTTTTTTAAGTTTTTGGCTTTTTTTAAAAATTTTTCTAAGTTTTTTGCTTCTTTTTTTTATAGTCTGTTTGCACGGTGAAACAATTATCCCTGTACAATGCAATCCGCCGTACATCCACATTTCAACATAGCTATTCTACAGGGGTTTTTCTATTCTAAGTTCTTTGCTTCTCGTCCAAATTTTTTTAAGTTTTTGTTCTTTGTACAGATTTTTTCTAAGTTTTTTGCTTCTTGTCCAAATTTTTCTAAGTTTTTGGCTTTTTTTAAAAATTTTTCTAAGTTTTTTGCTTCTTTTTTTTATAGTCTGTTTGCACGGTGAAACAATTATCCCTGTACAATGCAATCCGCCGTACATCCACAATTCAACATAGCTATTCTACAGGGGTTTTTCTATTCTAAGTTCTTTGCTTCTCGTCCAAATTTTTTTAAGGTTTTGTTCTTTGTACAAATTTTTTCTAAGTTTTTTGCTTCTTGTCCAAATTTTTCTAAGTTTTTGGCTTTTTTTAAAAATTTTTCTAAGTTTTTGGCTTTTTTTCAAAATTTTTCTAAGTTCTTGGCTTTTTTTAAAAATTTTCTAAGTTTTTTGCTTCTTTTTTTTATAGTCTGCACGGTGAAACAATTATCCCTTTACAATGCAATCCGTCGTACATCCACAATTCAACATAGCTATTCTACAGGGGTTTTTCTATTCTAAGTTCTTTGCTTCTCGTCCAAATTTTTTTAAGGTTTTGTTCTTTGTACAAATTTTTTCTAAGTTTTTTGCTTCTTGTCCAAATTTTTCTAAGTTTTTGGCTTTTTTTAAAAATTTTTCTAAGTTTTTTGCTTCTTTTTTTTATAGTCTGTTTGCACGGTGAAACAATTATCCCTGTACAATGCAATCCGCCGTACATCCACATTTCAACATAGCTATTCTACAGGGGTTTTTCTATTCTAAGTTTTTTGCTTCTTGTCCAAATTTTTCTAAGTTTTTGTTCTTTGTACAAATTTTTTCTAAGTTTTTTGCTTCTTGTCCAAATTTTTCTAAGTTTTTGGCTTTTTTTCAAAATTTTTCTAAGTTCTCGGCTTTTTTTAAAAAATTTTCAAAGTTTTTGGCTTCTTTTTTTTATAGTCTGTTTGCACGGTGAAACAATTATCCCTGTACAATGCAATCCGTCGTACATCCACAATTCAACATAGCTATTCTACAGGGGATTTTCTATTCTAAGTTTTTTGCTTCTTGTCCAAATTTTTCTAAGTTTTTGTTCTTTGTACAAATTTTTCTAAGTTTTTGGCTTTTTTTAAAAATTTTTCTAAGTTTTTGGCTTTTTTTAAAAATTTTTCTAAGTTTTTGGCTTTTTTTCAAAATTTTTCTAAGTTCTCGGCTTTTTTTAAAATTTTTTTTAAGTTTTTGGCTTTTTTTAAAAATTTTTCTAAGCTTTTTGCTTTTTTTCAAATTTTTTTAAGTTTTTGGCTTTTTTTAAAAATTTTTCTAAGTTTTTTGCTTCTTTTTTTTATAGTCTGTTTGCACGGTGAAACAATTATCCCTGTACAATGCAATCCGCCGTACATCCACATTTCAACATAGCTATTCTACAGGGGTTTTTCTATTCTAAGTTCTTTGCTTCTCGTCCAAATTTTTTTAAGTTTTTGTTCTTTGTACAGATTTTTTCTAAGTTTTTTGCTTCTTGTCCAAATTTTTCTAAGTTTTTGGCTTTTTTTAAAAATTTTTCTAAGTTTTTTGCTTCTTTTTTTTATAGTCTGTTTGCACGGTGAAACAATTATCCCTGTACAATGCAATCCGCCGTACATCCACAATTCAACATAGCTATTCTACAGGGGTTTTTCTATTCTAAGTTCTTTGCTTCTCGTCCAAATTTTTTTAAGGTTTTGTTCTTTGTACAAATTTTTTCTAAGTTTTTTGCTTCTTGTCCAAATTTTTCTAAGTTTTTGGCTTTTTTTAAAAATTTTTCTAAGTTTTTGGCTTTTTTTCAAAATTTTTCTAAGTTCTTGGCTTTTTTTAAAAAATTTTCTAAGTTTTTTGCTTCTTTTTTTTATAGTCTGCACGGTGAAACAATTATCCCTTTACAATGCAATCCGTCGTACATCCACAATTCAACATAGCTATTCTACAGGGGTTTTTCTATTCTAAGTTCTTTGCTTCTCGTCCAAATTTTTTTAAGGTTTTGTTCTTTGTACAAATTTTTTCTAAGTTTTTTGCTTCTTGTCCAAATTTTTCTAAGTTTTTGGCTTTTTTTAAAAATTTTTCTAAGTTTTTGGCTTTTTTTAAAATTTTTCTAAGTTCTTGGCTTTTTTTAAAAAATTTTCTAAGTTTTTTGCTTTTTTTTCAAATTTTTCTAAGTTTTTGGCTTTTTTTAAAAATTTTTCTAAGTTTTTTGCTTCTTTTTTTTATAGTCTGCACGGTGAAACAATTATCCCTGTACAATGCAATCCGCCGTAAATCCACATTTCAACATAGCTATTCTACAGGGGTTTTTCTATTCTAAGTTCTTTGCTTCTCGTCCAAATTTTTTTAAGTTTTTGTTCTTTGTACAAATTTTTTCTAAGTTTTTTGCTTCTTTCCAAATTTTTCTAAGTTTTTGGCTTTTTTTAAAAATTTTTCTAAGTTTTTTGCTTCTTTTTTTTATAGTCTGTTTGCACGGTGAAACAATTATCCCTGTACAATGCAATCCGCCGTACATCCACATTTCAACATAGCTATTCTACAGGGGTTTTTCTATTCTAAGTTCTTTGCTTCTCGTCCAAATTTTTTTAAGGTTTTGTTCTTTGTACAAATTTTTTCTAAGTTTTTTGCTTCTTGTCCAAATTTTTCTAAGTTTTTGGCTTTTTTTAAAAATTTTTCTAAGTTTTTGGCTTTTTTTCAAAATTTTTCTAAGTTCTTGGCTTTTTTAAAAAATTTTCTAAGTTTTTTGCTTCTTTTTTTTATAGTCTGCACGGTGAAACAATTATCCCTGTACAATGCAATCCGCCGTACATCCACATTTCAACATAGCTATTCTACAGGGGTTTTTCTATTCTAAGTTCTTTGCTTCTCGTCCAAATTTTTTTAAGTTTTTGTTCTTTGTACAAATTTTTTCTAAGTTTTTTGCTTCTTGTCCAAATTTTTCTAAGTTTTTGGCTTTTTTTAAAAATTTTTCTAAGTTTTTTGCTTCTTTTTTTTATAGTCTGCACGGTGAAACAATTATCCCTTTACAATGCAATCCGTCGTACATCCACAATTCAACATAGCTATTCTACAGGGGTTTTTCTATTCTAAGTTCTTTGCTTCTCGTCCAAATTTTTTTAAGGTTTTGTTCTTTGTACAAATTTTTTCTAAGTTTTTTGCTTCTTGTCCAAATTTTTCTAAGTTTTTGGCTTTTTTTAAAAATTTTTCTAAGTTTTTGGCTTTTTTTCAAAATTTTTCTAAGTTCTTGGCTTTTTTTAAAAAATTTTCTAAGTTTTTTGCTTTTTTTTCAAATTTTTCTAAGTTTTTGGCTTTTTTTAAAAATTTTTCTAAGTTTTTGGCTTCTTTTTTTTATAGTCTGTTTGCATGGTGATATAATTATCCCTGTACAATGCAATCCGTCGTACATCCACAATTCAACATAGCTATTCTACAGGGGATTTTCTATTCTAAGTTTTTTGCTTCTTGTCCAAATTTTTCTAAGTTTTTTGCTTTTTGTCAAAATTTTTCTAAGTTCTCGGCTTTTTTAAAATATTTCTAAGTTTTTTTGCTTTTTTTAAAAATTTTTCTAAGCTTTTTGCTTTTTTTCAAATTTTTTTAAGTTTTTGGCTTTTTTTAAAAATTTTTCTAAGTTTTTTGCTTCTTTTTTTTATAGTCTGTTTGCACGGTGAAACAATTATCCCTGTACAATGCAATCCGCCGTAAATCCACATTTCAACATAGCTATTCTACAGGGGTTTTTCTATTCTAAGTTCTTTGCTTCTCGTCCAAATTTTTTTAAGTTTTTGTTCTTTGTACAAATTTTTTCTAAGTTTTTTGCTTCTTGTCAAAATTTTTCTAAGTTTTTGGCTTTTTTTAAAAATTTTTCTAAGTTTTTTGCTTCTTTTTTTTATAGTCTGTTTGCACGGTGAAACAATTATCCCTGTACAATGCAATCCGCCGTACATCCACATTTCAACATAGCTATTCTACAGGGGTTTTTCTATTCTAAGTTCTTTGCTTCTCGTCCAAATTTTTTTAAGTTTTTGTTCTTTGTACAAATTTTTTCTAAGTTTTTTGCTTCTTGTCCAAATTTTTCTAAGTTTTTGGCTTTTTTTAAAAATTTTTCTAAGTTTTTTGCTTCTTTTTTTTATAGTCTGTTTGCACGGTGAAACAATTATCCCTGTACAATGCAATCCGCCGTAAATCCACATTTCAACATAGCTATTCTACAGGGGTTTTTCTATTCTAAGTTCTTTGCTTCTCGTCCAAATTTTTTTAAGTTTTTGTTCTTTGTACAAATTTTTTCTAAGTTTTTTGCTTCTTGTCAAAATTTTTCTAAGTTTTTGGCTTTTTTTAAAAATTTTTCTAAGTTTTTTGCTTCTTTTTTTTATAGTCTGTTTGCACGGTGAAACAATTATCCCTGTACAATGCAATCCGCCGTACATCCACATTTCAACATAGCTATTCTACAGGGGTTTTTCTATTCTAAGTTCTTTGCTTCTCGTCCAAATTTTTTTAAGTTTTTGTTCTTTGTACAAATTTTTTCTAAGTTTTTTGCTTCTTGTCCAAATTTTTCTAAGTTTTTGGCTTTTTTTAAAAATTTTTCTAAGTTTTTTGCTTCTTTTTTTTATAGTCTGTTTGCACGGTGAAACAATTATCCCTGTACAATGCAATCCGCCGTACATCCACATTTCAACATAGCTATTCTACAGGGGTTTTTCTATTCTAAGTTTTTTGCTTCTTGTCCAAATTTTTCTAAGTTTTTGTTCTTTGTACAAATTTTTTCTAAGTTTTTTGCTTCTTGTCCAAATTTTTCTAAGTTTTTGGCTTTTTTTCAAAATTTTTCTAAGTTCTCGGCTTTTTTTAAAAAATTTTCAAAGTTTTTGGCTTCTTTTTTTTATAGTCTGTTTGCACGGTGAAACAATTATCCCTGTACAATGCAATCCGTCGTACATCCACAATTCAACATAGCTATTCTACAGGGGATTTTCTATTCTAAGTTTTTTGCTTCTTGTCCAAATTTTTCTAAGTTTTTGTTCTTTGTACAAATTTTTCTAAGTTTTTGGCTTTTTTTAAAAATTTTTCTAAGTTTTTGGCTTTTTTTAAAAATTTTTCTAAGTTTTTGGCTTTTTTTCAAAATTTTTCTAAGTTCTCGGCTTTTTTTAAAATTTTTTTTAAGTTTTTGGCTTTTTTTAAAAATTTTTCTAAGCTTTTTGCTTTTTTTCAAATTTTTTTAAGTTTTTGGCTTTTTTTAAAAATTTTTCTAAGTTTTTTGCTTCTTTTTTTTATAGTCTGTTTGCACGGTGAAACAATTATCCCTGTACAATGCAATCCGCCGTACATCCACATTTCAACATAGCTATTCTACAGGGGTTTTTCTATTCTAAGTTCTTTGCTTCTCGTCCAAATTTTTTTAAGTTTTTGTTCTTTGTACAGATTTTTTCTAAGTTTTTTGCTTCTTGTCCAAATTTTTCTAAGTTTTTGGCTTTTTTTAAAAATTTTTCTAAGTTTTTTGCTTCTTTTTTTTATAGTCTGTTTGCACGGTGAAACAATTATCCCTGTACAATGCAATCCGCCGTACATCCACAATTCAACATAGCTATTCTACAGGGGTTTTTCTATTCTAAGTTCTTTGCTTCTCGTCCAAATTTTTTTAAGGTTTTGTTCTTTGTACAAATTTTTTCTAAGTTTTTTGCTTCTTGTCCAAATTTTTCTAAGTTTTTGGCTTTTTTTAAAAATTTTTCTAAGTTTTTGGCTTTTTTTCAAAATTTTTCTAAGTTCTTGGCTTTTTTTAAAAAATTTTCTAAGTTTTTTGCTTCTTTTTTTTATAGTCTGCACGGTGAAACAATTATCCCTTTACAATGCAATCCGTCGTACATCCACAATTCAACATAGCTATTCTACAGGGGTTTTTCTATTCTAAGTTCTTTGCTTCTCGTCCAAATTTTTTTAAGGTTTTGTTCTTTGTACAAATTTTTTCTAAGTTTTTTGCTTCTTGTCCAAATTTTTCTAAGTTTTTGGCTTTTTTTAAAAATTTTTCTAAGTTTTTGGCTTTTTTTAAAATTTTTCTAAGTTCTTGGCTTTTTTTAAAAAATTTTCTAAGTTTTTTGCTTTTTTTTCAAATTTTTCTAAGTTTTTGGCTTTTTTTAAAAATTTTTCTAAGTTTTTTGCTTCTTTTTTTTATAGTCTGCACGGTGAAACAATTATCCCTGTACAATGCAATCCGCCGTAAATCCACATTTCAACATAGCTATTCTACAGGGGTTTTTCTATTCTAAGTTCTTTGCTTCTCGTCCAAATTTTTTTAAGTTTTTGTTCTTTGTACAAATTTTTTCTAAGTTTTTTGCTTCTTTCCAAATTTTTCTAAGTTTTTGGCTTTTTTTAAAAATTTTTCTAAGTTTTTTGCTTCTTTTTTTTATAGTCTGTTTGCACGGTGAAACAATTATCCCTGTACAATGCAATCCGCCGTACATCCACATTTCAACATAGCTATTCTACAGGGGTTTTTCTATTCTAAGTTCTTTGCTTCTCGTCCAAATTTTTTTAAGTTTTTGTTCTTTGTACAAATTTTTTCTAAGTTTTTTGCTTCTTGTCCAAATTTTTCTAAGTTTTTGGCTTTTTTTAAAAATTTTTTTAAGTTTTTGGCTTCTTTTTTTTATAGTCTGTTTGCATGGTGATATAATTATCCCTGTACAATGCAATCCGTCGTACATCCACAATTCAACATAGCTATTCTACAGGGGATTTTCTATTCTAAGTTTTTTGCTTCTTGTCCAAATTTTTCTAAGTTTTTTGCTTTTTGTCAAAATTTTTCTAAGTTCTCGGCTTTTTTTAAAAATATTTCTAAGTTTTTTTGCTTTTTTTAAAAATTTTTCTAAGCTTTTTGCTTTTTTTCAAATTTTTTTAAGTTTTTGGCTTTTTTTAAAAATTTTTCTAAGTTTTTTGCTTCTTTTTTTTATAGTCTGTTTGCACGGTGAAACAATTATCCCTGTACAATGCAATCCGCCGTACATCCACATTTCAACATAGCTATTCTACAGGGGTTTTTCTATTCTAAGTTCTTTGCTTCTCGTCCAAATTTTTTTAAGTTTTTGTTCTTTGTACAAATTTTTTCTAAGTTTTTTGCTTCTTGTCCAAATTTTTCTAAGTTTTTGGCTTTTTTTAAAAATTTTTCTAAGTTTTTTGCTTCTTTTTTTTATAGTCTGCACGGTGAAACAATTATCCCTTTACAATGCAATCCGTCGTACATCCACAATTCAACATAGCTATTCTACAGGGGTTTTTCTATTCTAAGTTCTTTGCTTCTCGTCCAAATTTTTTTAAGGTTTTGTTCTTTGTACAAATTTTTTCTAAGTTTTTTGCTTCTTGTCCAAATTTTTCTAAGTTTTTGGCTTTTTTTAAAAATTTTTCTAAGTTTTTGGCTTTTTTTCAAAATTTTTCTAAGTTCTTGGCTTTTTTTAAAAAATTTTCTAAGTTTTTTGCTTTTTTTTCAAATTTTTCTAAGTTTTTGGCTTTTTTTAAAAATTTTTCTAAGTTTTTGGCTTCTTTTTTTTATAGTCTGTTTGCATGGTGATATAATTATCCCTGTACAATGCAATCCGTCGTACATCCACAATTCAACATAGCTATTCTACAGGGGATTTTCTATTCTAAGTTTTTTGCTTCTTGTCCAAATTTTTCTAAGTTTTTTGCTTTTTGTCAAAATTTTTCTAAGTTCTCGGCTTTTTTAAAATATTTCTAAGTTTTTTTGCTTTTTTTAAAAATTTTTCTAAGCTTTTTGCTTTTTTTCAAATTTTTTTAAGTTTTTGGCTTTTTTTAAAAATTTTTCTAAGTTTTTTGCTTCTTTTTTTTATAGTCTGTTTGCACGGTGAAACAATTATCCCTGTACAATGCAATCCGCCGTAAATCCACATTTCAACATAGCTATTCTACAGGGGTTTTTCTATTCTAAGTTCTTTGCTTCTCGTCCAAATTTTTTTAAGTTTTTGTTCTTTGTACAAATTTTTTCTAAGTTTTTTGCTTCTTGTCAAAATTTTTCTAAGTTTTTGGCTTTTTTTAAAAATTTTTCTAAGTTTTTTGCTTCTTTTTTTTATAGTCTGTTTGCACGGTGAAACAATTATCCCTGTACAATGCAATCCGCCGTACATCCACATTTCAACATAGCTATTCTACAGGGGTTTTTCTATTCTAAGTTCTTTGCTTCTCGTCCAAATTTTTTTAAGTTTTTGTTCTTTGTACAAATTTTTTCTAAGTTTTTTGCTTCTTGTCCAAATTTTTCTAAGTTTTTGGCTTTTTTTAAAAATTTTTCTAAGTTTTTTGCTTCTTTTTTTTATAGTCTGTTTGCACGGTGAAACAATTATCCCTGTACAATGCAATCCGCCGTACATCCACATTTCAACATAGCTATTCTACAGGGGTTTTTCTATTCTAAGTTTTTTGCTTCTTGTCCAAATTTTTCTAAGTTTTTGTTCTTTGTACAAATTTTTTCTAAGTTTTTTGCTTCTTGTCCAAATTTTTCTAAGTTTTTGGCTTTTTTTAAAAATTTTTCTAAGTTTTTGGCTTTTTTTCAAAATTTTTCTAAGTTCTTGGCTTTTTTTAAAAAATTTTCTAAGTTTTTTGCTTTTTTTTCAAATTTTTCTAAGTTTTTGGCTTTTTTTAAAAATTTTTCTAAGTTTTTGGCTTCTTTTTTTTATAGTCTGTTTGCATGGTGATATAATTATCCCTGTACAATGCAATCCGTCGTACATCCACAATTGAACATAGCTATTCTACAGGGGATTTTCTATTCTAAGTTTTTTGCTTCTTGTCCAAATTTTTCTAAGTTTTTTGCTTTTTGTCAAAATTTTTCTAAGTTCTCGGCTTTTTTTAAAAATATTTCTAAGTTTTTTTGCTTTTTTTAAAAATTTTTCTAAGCTTTTTGCTTTTTTTCAAATTTTTTTAAGTTTTTGGCTTTTTTTAAAAATTTTTCTAAGTTTTTTGCTTCTTTTTTTTATAGTCTGTTTGCACGGTGAAACAATTATCCCTGTACAATGCAATCCGCCGTAAATCCACATTTCAACATAGCTATTCTACAGGGGTTTTTCTATTCTAAGTTCTTTGCTTCTCGTCCAAATTTTTTTAAGTTTTTGTTCTTTGTACAAATTTTTTCTAAGTTTTTTGCTTCTTTCCAAATTTTTCTAAGTTTTTGGCTTTTTTTAAAAATTTTTCTAAGTTTTTTGCTTCTTTTTTTTATAGTCTGTTTGCACGGTGAAACAATTATCCCTGTACAATGCAATCCGCCGTACATCCACATTTCAACATAGCTATTCTACAGGGGTTTTTCTATTCTAAGTTCTTTGCTTCTCGTCCAAATTTTTTTAAGTTTTTGTTCTTTGTACAAATTTTTTCTAAGTTTTTTGCTTCTTGTCCAAATTTTTCTAAGTTTTTGGCTTTTTTTAAAAATTTTTTTAAGTTTTTTGCTTCTTTTTTTTATAGTCTGTTTGCACGGTGAAACAATTATCCCTGTACAATGCAATCCGCCGTACATCCACATTTCAACATAGCTATTCTACAGGGGTTTTTCTATTCTAAGTTCTTTGCTTCTCGTCCAAATTTTTTTAAGTTTTTGTTCTTTGTACAAATTTTTTCTAAGTTTTTTGCTTCTTGTCCAAATTTTTCTAAGTTTTTGGCTTTTTTTAAAAATTTTTCTAAGTTTTTTGCTTCTTTTTTTTATAGTCTGCACGGTGAAACAATTATCCCTTTACAATGCAATCCGTCGTACATCCACAATTCAACATAGCTATTCTACAGGGGTTTTTCTATTCTAAGTTCTTTGCTTCTCGTCCAAATTTTTTTAAGGTTTTGTTCTTTGTACAAATTTTTTCTAAGTTTTTTGCTTCTTGTCCAAATTTTTCTAAGTTTTTGGCTTTTTTTAAAAATTTTTCTAAGTTTTTGGCTTTTTTTCAAAATTTTTCTAAGTTCTTGGCTTTTTTTAAAAAATTTTCTAAGTTTTTTGCTTTTTTTTCAAATTTTTCTAAGTTTTTGGCTTTTTTTAAAAATTTTTCTAAGTTTTTGGCTTCTTTTTTTTATAGTCTGTTTGCATGGTGATATAATTATCCCTGTACAATGCAATCCGTCGTACATCCACAATTCAACATAGCTATTCTACAGGGGATTTTCTATTCTAAGTTTTTTGCTTCTTGTCCAAATTTTTCTAAGTTTTTTGCTTTTTGTCAAAATTTTTCTAAGTTCTCGGCTTTTTTTAAAAATATTTCTAAGTTTTTTTGCTTTTTTTAAAAATTTTTCTAAGCTTTTTGCTTTTTTTCAAATTTTTTTAAGTTTTTGGCTTTTTTTAAAAATTTTTCTAAGTTTTTTGCTTCTTTTTTTTATAGTCTGTTTGCACGGTGAAACAATTATCCCTGTACAATGCAATCCGCCGTAAATCCACATTTCAACATAGCTATTCTACAGGGGTTTTTCTATTCTAAGTTCTTTGCTTCTCGTCCAAATTTTTTTAAGTTTTTGTTCTTTGTACAAATTTTTTCTAAGTTTTTTGCTTCTTGTCCAAATTTTTCTAAGTTTTTGGCTTTTTTTAAAAATTTTTCTAAGTTTTTTGCTTCTTGTCCAAATTTTTCTAAGTTTTTGGCTTTTTTTAAAAATTTTTCTAAGTTTTTTGCTTCTTTTTTTTATAGTCTGTTTGCATGGTGATATAATTATCCCTGTACAATGCAATCCGTCGTACATCCACAATTCAACATAGCTATTCTACAGGGGATTTTCTATTCTAAGTTCTTTGCTTCTCGTCCAAATTTTTTTAAGTTTTTGTTCTTTGTACAAATTTTTTCTAAGTTTTTTGCTTCTTGTCCAAATTTTTCTAAGTTTTTTTGCTTTTTTTAAAAATTTTTCTAAGCTTTTTGCTTTTTTTCAAATTTTTTTAAGTTTTTGGCTTTTTTTAAAAATTTTTCTAAGTTTTTTGCTTCTTTTTTTTATAGTCTGTTTGCACGGTGAAACAATTATCCCTGTACAATGCAATCCGCCGTAAATCCACATTTCAACATAGCTATTCTACAGTGGTTTTTCTATTCTAAGTTCTTTGCTTCTCGTCCAAATTTTTTTAAGTTTTTGTTCTTTGTACAAATTTTTTCTAAGTTTTTTGCTTCTTGTCCAAATTTTTCTAAGTTTTTGGCTTTTTTTAAAAATTTTTCTAAGTTTTTTGCTTCTTTTTTTTATAGTCTGTTTGCACGGTGAAACAATTATCCCTGTACAATGCAATCCGCCGTAAATCCACATTTCAACATAGCTATTCTACAGGGGTTTTTCTATTCTAAGTTCTTTGCTTCTCGTCCAAATTTTTTTAAGTTTTTGTTCTTTGTACAAATTTTTTCTAAGTTTTTTGCTTCTTGTCCAAATTTTTCTAAGTTTTTGGCTTTTTTTAAAAATTTTTCTAAGTTTTTTGCTTCTTTTTTTTATAGTCTGTTTGCACGGAGAAACAATTATCCCTGTACAATGCAATCCGCCGTACATCCACATTTCAACATAGCTATTCTACAGGGGTTTTTCTATTCTAAGTTCTTTGCTTCTCGTCCAAATTTTTTTAAGTTTTTGTTCTTTGTACAAATTTTTTCTAAGTTTTTTGCTTCTTGTCCAAATTTTTCTAAGTTTTTGGCTTTTTTTAAAAATTTTTCTAAGTTTTTTGCTTCTTGTCCAAATTTTTCTAAGTTTTTGGCTTTTTTTAAAAATTTTTCTAAGTTTTTTGCTTCTTTTTTTTATAGTCTGTTTGCACGGTGAAACAATTATCCCTGTACAATGCAATCCGCCGTACATCCACAATTCAACATAGCTATTCTACAGGGGTTTTTCTATTCTAAGTTCTTTGCTTCTCGTCCAAATTTTTTTAAGGTTTTGTTCTTTGTACAAATTTTTTCTAAGTTTTTTGCTTCTTGTCCAAATTTTTCTAAGTTTTTGGCTTTTTTTAAAAATTTTTCTAAGTTTTTGGCTTCTTTTTTTTATAGTCTGTTTGCATGGTGATATAATTATCCCTGTACAATGCAATCCGTCGTACATCCACAATTCAACATAGCTATTCTACAGGGGATTTTCTATTCTAAGTTTTTTGCTTCTTGTCCAAATTTTTCTAAGTTTTTTGCTTTTTGTCAAAATTTTTCTAAGTTCTCGGCTTTTTTTAAAAATATTTCTAAGTTTTTTTGCTTTTTTTAAAAATTTTTCTAAGCTTTTTGCTTTTTTTCAAATTTTTTTAAGTTTTTGGCTTTTTTTAAAAATTTTTCTAAGTTTTTTGCTTCTTTTTTTTATAGTCTGTTTGCACGGTGAAACAATTATCCCTGTACAATGCAATCCGCCGTAAATCCACATTTCAACATAGCTATTCTACAGGGGTTTTTCTATTCTAAGTTCTTTGCTTCTCGTCCAAATTTTTTTAAGTTTTTGTTCTTTGTACAAATTTTTTCTAAGTTTTTTGCTTCTTGTCCAAATTTTTCTAAGTTTTTGGCTTTTTTTAAAAATTTTTCTAAGTTTTTTGCTTCTTGTCCAAATTTTTCTAAGTTTTTGGCTTTTTTTAAAAATTTTTCTAAGTTTTTTGCTTCTTTTTTTTATAGTCTGTTTGCATGGTGATATAATTATCCCTGTACAATGCAATCCGTCGTACATCCACAATTCAACATAGCTATTCTACAGGGGATTTTCTATTCTAAGTTCTTTGCTTCTCGTCCAAATTTTTTTAAGTTTTTGTTCTTTGTACAAATTTTTTCTAAGTTTTTTGCTTCTTGTCCAAATTTTTCTAAGTTTTTTTGCTTTTTTTAAAAATTTTTCTAAGCTTTTTGCTTTTTTTCAAATTTTTTTAAGTTTTTGGCTTTTTTTAAAAATTTTTCTAAGTTTTTTGCTTCTTTTTTTTATAGTCTGTTTGCACGGTGAAACAATTATCCCTGTACAATGCAATCCGCCGTAAATCCACATTTCAACATAGCTATTCTACAGGGGTTTTTCTATTCTAAGTTCTTTGCTTCTCGTCCAAATTTTTTTAAGTTTTTGTTCTTTGTACAAATTTTTTCTAAGTTTTTTGCTTCTTGTCCAAATTTTTCTAAGTTTTTGGCTTTTTTTAAAAATTTTTCTAAGTTTTTTGCTTCTTTTTTTTATAGTCTGTTTGCACGGTGAAACAATTATCCCTGTACAATGCAATCCGCCGTAAATCCACATTTCAACATAGCTATTCTACAGGGGTTTTTCTATTCTAAGTTCTTTGCTTCTCGTCCAAATTTTTTTAAGTTTTTGTTCTTTGTACAAATTTTTTCTAAGTTTTTTGCTTCTTGTCCAAATTTTTCTAAGTTTTTGGCTTTTTTTAAAAATTTTTCTAAGTTTTTTGCTTCTTTTTTTTATATTCTGTTTGCACGGCGAAACAATTATCCCTGTACAATGCAATCCGCCGTACATCCACATTTCAACATAGCTATTCTACAGGGGTTTTTCTATTCTAAGTTCTTTGCTTCTCGTCCAAATTTTTTTAAGTTTTTGTTCTTTGTACAAATTTTTTCTAAGTTTTTTGCTTCTTGTCCAAATTTTTCTAAGTTTTTGGCTTTTTTTAAAAATTTTTCTAAGTTTTTTGCTTCTTGTCCAAATTTTTCTAAGTTTTTGGCTTTTTTTAAAAATTTTTCTAAGTTTTTTGCTTCTTTTTTTTATAGTCTGTTTGCACGGTGAAACAATTATCCCTGTACAATGCAATCCGCCGTACATCCACAATTCAACATAGCTATTCTACAGGGGTTTTTCTATTCTAAGTTCTTTGCTTCTCGTCCAAATTTTTTTAAGGTTTTGTTCTTTGTACAAATTTTTTCTAAGTTTTTTGCTTCTTGTCCAAATTTTTCTAAGTTTTTGGCTTTTTTTAAAAATTTTTCTAAGTTTTTGGCTTCTTTTTTTTATAGTCTGTTTGCATGGTGATATAATTATCCCTGTACAATGCAATCCGTCGTACATCCACAATTCAACATAGCTATTCTACAGGGGATTTTCTATTCTAAGTTTTTTGCTTCTTGTCCAAATTTTTCTAAGTTTTTTGCTTTTTGTCAAAATTTTTCTAAGTTCTCGGCTTTTTTTAAAAATATTTCTAAGTTTTTTTCTTTTTTTAAAAATTTTTCTAAGCTTTTTGCTTTTTTTCAAATTTTTTTAAGTTTTTGGCTTTTTTTAAAAATTTTTCTAAGTTTTTTGCTTCTTTTTTTTATAGTCTGTTTGCACGGTGAAACAATTATCCCTGTACAATGCAATTCGCCGTACATCCACATTTCAACATAGCTATTCTACAGGGGTTTTTCTATTCTAAGTTCTTTGCTTCTCGTCCAAATTTTTTTAAGTTTTTGTTCTTTGTACAAATTTTTTCTAAGTTTTTTGCTTCTTGTCCAAATTTTTCTAAGTTTTTGGCTTTTTTTAAAAATTTTTCTAAGTTTTTTGCTTCTTTTTTTTATAGTCTGCACGGTGAAACAATTATCCCTTTACAATGCAATCCGTCGTACATCCACAATTCAACATAGCTATTCTACAGGGGTTTTTCTATTCTAAGTTCTTTGCTTCTCGTCCAAATTTTTTTAAGGTTTTGTTCTTTGTACAAATTTTTTCTAAGTTTTTTGCTTCTTGTCCAAATTTTTCTAAGTTTTTGGCTTTTTTTAAAAATTTTTCTAAGTTTTTGGCTTTTTTTCAAAATTTTTCTAAGTTCTTGGCTTTTTTTAAAAAATTTTCTAAGTTTTTTGCTTTTTTTTCAAATTTTTCTAAGTTTTTGGCTTTTTTTAAAAATTTTTCTAAGTTTTTGGCTTCTTTTTTTTATAGTCTGTTTGCATGGTGATATAATTATCCCTGTACAATGCAATCCGTCGTACATCCACAATTCAACATAGCTATTCTACAGGGGATTTTCTATTCTAAGTTTTTTGCTTCTTGTCCAAATTTTTCTAAGTTTTTTGCTTTTTGTCAAAATTTTTCTAAGTTCTCGGCTTTTTTTAAAAATATTTCTAAGTTTTTTTCTTTTTTTAAAAATTTTTCTAAGCTTTTTGCTTTTTTTCAAATTTTTTTAAGTTTTTGGCTTTTTTTAAAAATTTTTCTAAGTTTTTTGCTTCTTTTTTTTATAGTCTGTTTGCACGGTGAAACAATTATCCCTGTACAATGCAATTCGCCGTACATCCACATTTCAACATAGCTATTCTACAGGGGTTTTTCTATTCTAAGTTCTTTGCTTCTCGTCCAAATTTTTTTAAGTTTTTGTTCTTTGTACAAATTTTTTCTAAGTTTTTTGCTTCTTGTCCAAATTTTTCTAAGTTTTTGGCTTTTTTTAAAAATTTTTCTAAGTTTTTTGCTTCTTTTTTTTATAGTCTGCACGGTGAAACAATTATCCCTTTACAATGCAATCCGTCGTAAATCCACAATTCAACATAGCTATTCTACAGGGGTTTTTCTATTCTAAGTTCTTTGCTTCTCGTCCAAATTTTTTTAAGGTTTTGTTCTTTGTACAAATTTTTTCTAAGTTTTTTGCTTCTTGTCCAAATTTTTCTAAGTTTTTGGCTTTTTTTAAAAATTTTTCTAAGTTTTTGGCTTTTTTTCAAAATTTTTCTAAGTTCTTGGCTTTTTTTAAAAAATTTTCTAAGTTTTTTGCTTTTTTTTCAAATTTTTCTAAGTTTTTGGCTTTTTTTAAAAATTTTTCTAAGTTTTTGGCTTCTTTTTTTTATAGTCTGTTTGCATGGTGATATAATTATCCCTGTACAATGCAATCCGTCGTACATCCACAATTCAACATAGCTATTCTACAGGGGATTTTCTATTCTAAGTTTTTTGCTTCTTGTCCAAATTTTTCTAAGTTTTTTGCTTTTTGTCAAAATTTTTCTAAGTTCTCGGCTTTTTTAAAATATTTCTAAGTTTTTTTGCTTTTTTTAAAAATTTTTCTAAGCTTTTTGCTTTTTTTCAAATTTTTTTAAGTTTTTGGCTTTTTTTAAAAATTTTTCTAAGTTTTTTGCTTCTTTTTTTTATAGTCTGTTTGCACGGTGAAACAATTATCCCTGTACAATGCAATCCGCCGTAAATCCACATTTCAACATAGCTATTCTACAGGGGTTTTTCTATTCTAAGTTCTTTGCTTCTCGTCCAAATTTTTTTAAGTTTTTGTTCTTTGTACAAATTTTTTCTAAGTTTTTTGCTTCTTGTCAAAATTTTTCTAAGTTTTTGGCTTTTTTTAAAAATTTTTCTAAGTTTTTTGCTTCTTTTTTTTATAGTCTGTTTGCACGGTGAAACAATTATCCCTGTACAATGCAATCCGCCGTACATCCACATTTCAACATAGCTATTCTACAGGGGTTTTTCTATTCTAAGTTCTTTGCTTCTCGTCCAAATTTTTTTAAGTTTTTGTTCTTTGTACAAATTTTTTCTAAGTTTTTTGCTTCTTGTCCAAATTTTTCTAAGTTTTTGGCTTTTTTTAAAAATTTTTCTAAGTTTTTTGCTTCTTTTTTTTATAGTCTGTTTGCACGGTGAAACAATTATCCCTGTACAATGCAATCCGCCGTACATCCACATTTCAACATAGCTATTCTACAGGGGTTTTTCTATTCTAAGTTTTTTGCTTCTTGTCCAAATTTTTCTAAGTTTTTGTTCTTTGTACAAATTTTTTCTAAGTTTTTTGCTTCTTGTCCAAATTTTTCTAAGTTTTTGGCTTTTTTTCAAAATTTTTCTAAGTTCTCGGCTTTTTTTAAAAAATTTTCAAAGTTTTTGGCTTCTTTTTTTTATAGTCTGTTTGCACGGTGAAACAATTATCCCTGTACAATGCAATCCGTCGTACATCCACAATTCAACATAGCTATTCTACAGGGGATTTTCTATTCTAAGTTTTTTGCTTCTTGTCCAAATTTTTCTAAGTTTTTGTTCTTTGTACAAATTTTTCTAAGTTTTTGGCTTTTTTTAAAAATTTTTCTAAGTTTTTGGCTTTTTTTAAAAATTTTTCTAAGTTTTTGGCTTTTTTTCAAAATTTTTCTAAGTTCTCGGCTTTTTTTAAAATTTTTTTTAAGTTTTTGGCTTTTTTTAAAAATTTTTCTAAGCTTTTTGCTTTTTTTCAAATTTTTTTAAGTTTTTGGCTTTTTTTAAAAATTTTTCTAAGTTTTTTGCTTCTTTTTTTTATAGTCTGTTTGCACGGTGAAACAATTATCCCTGTACAATGCAATCCGCCGTACATCCACATTTCAACATAGCTATTCTACAGGGGTTTTTCTATTCTAAGTTCTTTGCTTCTCGTCCAAATTTTTTTAAGGTTTTGTTCTTTGTACAAATTTTTTCTAAGTTTTTTGCTTCTTGTCCAAATTTTTCTAAGTTTTTGGCTTTTTTTAAAAATTTTTCTAAGTTTTTGGCTTTTTTTCAAAATTTTTCTAAGTTCTTGGCTTTTTTTAAAAAATTTTCTAAGTTTTTTGCTTCTTTTTTTTATAGTCTGCACGGTGAAACAATTATCCCTTTACAATGCAATCCGTCGTACATCCACAATTCAACATAGCTATTCTACAGGGGTTTTTCTATTCTAAGTTCTTTGCTTCTCGTCCAAATTTTTTTAAGGTTTTGTTCTTTGTACAAATTTTTTCTAAGTTTTTTGCTTCTTGTCCAAATTTTTCTAAGTTTTTGGCTTTTTTTAAAAATTTTTCTAAGTTTTTGGCTTTTTTTAAAAATTTTTCTAAGTTTTTGGCTTTTTTTAAAATTTTTCTAAGTTCTTGGCTTTTTTTAAAAAATTTTCTAAGTTTTTTGCTTTTTTTTCAAATTTTTCTAAGTTTTTGGCTTTTTTTAAAAATTTTTCTAAGTTTTTTGCTTCTTTTTTTTATAGTCTGCACGGTGAAACAATTATCCCTGTACAATGCAATCCGCCGTAAATCCACATTTCAACATAGCTATTCTACAGGGGTTTTTCTATTCTAAGTTCTTTGCTTCTCGTCCAAATTTTTTTAAGTTTTTGTTCTTTGTACAAATTTTTTCTAAGTTTTTTGCTTCTTTCCAAATTTTTCTAAGTTTTTGGCTTTTTTTAAAAATTTTTCTAAGTTTTTTGCTTCTTTTTTTTATAGTCTGTTTGCACGGTGAAACAATTATCCCTGTACAATGCAATCCGCCGTACATCCACATTTCAACATAGCTATTCTACAGGGGTTTTTCTATTCTAAGTTCTTTGCTTCTCGTCCAAATTTTTTTAAGTTTTTGTTCTTTGTACAAATTTTTTCTAAGTTTTTTGCTTCTTGTCCAAATTTTTCTAAGTTTTTGGCTTTTTTTAAAAATTTTTTTAAGTTTTTGGCTTCTTTTTTTTATAGTCTGTTTGCATGGTGATATAATTATCCCTGTACAATGCAATCCGTCGTACATCCACAATTCAACATAGCTATTCTACAGGGGATTTTCTATTCTAAGTTTTTTGCTTCTTGTCCAAATTTTTCTAAGTTTTTTGCTTTTTGTCAAAATTTTTCTAAGTTCTCGGCTTTTTTTAAAAATATTTCTAAGTTTTTTTGCTTTTTTTAAAAATTTTTCTAAGCTTTTTGCTTTTTTTCAAATTTTTTTAAGTTTTTGGCTTTTTTTAAAAATTTTTCTAAGTTTTTTGCTTCTTTTTTTTATAGTCTGTTTGCACGGTGAAACAATTATCCCTGTACAATGCAATCCGCCGTACATCCACATTTCAACATAGCTATTCTACAGGGGTTTTTCTATTCTAAGTTCTTTGCTTCTCGTCCAAATTTTTTTAAGTTTTTGTTCTTTGTACAAATTTTTTCTAAGTTTTTTGCTTCTTGTCCAAATTTTTCTAAGTTTTTGGCTTTTTTTAAAAATTTTTCTAAGTTTTTTGCTTCTTTTTTTTATAGTCTGCACGGTGAAACAATTATCCCTTTACAATGCAATCCGTCGTACATCCACAATTCAACATAGCTATTCTACAGGGGTTTTTCTATTCTAAGTTCTTTGCTTCTCGTCCAAATTTTTTTAAGGTTTTGTTCTTTGTACAAATTTTTTCTAAGTTTTTTGCTTCTTGTCCAAATTTTTCTAAGTTTTTGGCTTTTTTTAAAAATTTTTCTAAGTTTTTGGCTTTTTTTCAAAATTTTTCTAAGTTCTTGGCTTTTTTTAAAAAATTTTCTAAGTTTTTTGCTTTTTTTTCAAATTTTTCTAAGTTTTTGGCTTTTTTTAAAAATTTTTCTAAGTTTTTGGCTTCTTTTTTTTATAGTCTGTTTGCATGGTGATATAATTATCCCTGTACAATGCAATCCGTCGTACATCCACAATTCAACATAGCTATTCTACAGGGGATTTTCTATTCTAAGTTTTTTGCTTCTTGTCCAAATTTTTCTAAGTTTTTTGCTTTTTGTCAAAATTTTTCTAAGTTCTCGGCTTTTTTAAAATATTTCTAAGTTTTTTTGCTTTTTTTAAAAATTTTTCTAAGCTTTTTGCTTTTTTTCAAATTTTTTTAAGTTTTTGGCTTTTTTTAAAAATTTTTCTAAGTTTTTTGCTTCTTTTTTTTATAGTCTGTTTGCACGGTGAAACAATTATCCCTGTACAATGCAATCCGCCGTAAATCCACATTTCAACATAGCTATTCTACAGGGGTTTTTCTATTCTAAGTTCTTTGCTTCTCGTCCAAATTTTTTTAAGTTTTTGTTCTTTGTACAAATTTTTTCTAAGTTTTTTGCTTCTTGTCAAAATTTTTCTAAGTTTTTGGCTTTTTTTAAAAATTTTTCTAAGTTTTTTGCTTCTTTTTTTTATAGTCTGTTTGCACGGTGAAACAATTATCCCTGTACAATGCAATCCGCCGTACATCCACATTTCAACATAGCTATTCTACAGGGGTTTTTCTATTCTAAGTTCTTTGCTTCTCGTCCAAATTTTTTTAAGTTTTTGTTCTTTGTACAAATTTTTTCTAAGTTTTTTGCTTCTTGTCCAAATTTTTCTAAGTTTTTGGCTTTTTTTAAAAATTTTTCTAAGTTTTTTGCTTCTTTTTTTTATAGTCTGTTTGCACGGTGAAACAATTATCCCTGTACAATGCAATCCGCCGTACATCCACATTTCAACATAGCTATTCTACAGGGGTTTTTCTATTCTAAGTTTTTTGCTTCTTGTCCAAATTTTTCTAAGTTTTTGTTCTTTGTACAAATTTTTTCTAAGTTTTTTGCTTCTTGTCCAAATTTTTCTAAGTTTTTGGCTTTTTTTCAAAATTTTTCTAAGTTCTCGGCTTTTTTTAAAAAATTTTCAAAGTTTTTGGCTTCTTTTTTTTATAGTCTGTTTGCACGGTGAAACAATTATCCCTGTACAATGCAATCCGTCGTACATCCACAATTCAACATAGCTATTCTACAGGGGATTTTCTATTCTAAGTTTTTTGCTTCTTGTCCAAATTTTTCTAAGTTTTTGTTCTTTGTACAAATTTTTCTAAGTTTTTGGCTTTTTTTAAAAATTTTTCTAAGTTCTCGGCTGTTTTTAAAATTTTTTTTAAGTTTTTGGCTTTTTTTAAAAATTTTTCTAAGCTTTTTGCTTTTTTTCAAATTTTTTTAAGTTTTTGGCTTTTTTTAAAAATTTTTCTAAGTTTTTTGCTTCTTTTTTTTATAGTCTGTTTGCACGGTGAAACAATTATCCCTGTACAATGCAATCCGCCGTACATCCACATTTCAACATAGCTATTCTACAGGGGTTTTTCTATTCTAAGTTCTTTGCTTCTCGTCCAAATTTTTTTAAGTTTTTGTTCTTTGTACAGATTTTTTCTAAGTTTTTTGCTTCTTGTCCAAATTTTTCTAAGTTTTTGGCTTTTTTTAAAAATTTTTCTAAGTTTTTTGCTTCTTTTTTTTATAGTCTGTTTGCACGGTGAAACAATTATCCCTGTACAATGCAATCCGCCGTACATCCACAATTCAACATAGCTATTCTACAGGGGTTTTTCTATTCTAAGTTCTTTGCTTCTCGTCCAAATTTTTTTAAGGTTTTGTTCTTTGTACAAATTTTTTCTAAGTTTTTTGCTTCTTGTCCAAATTTTTCTAAGTTTTTGGCTTTTTTTAAAAATTTTTCTAAGTTTTTGGCTTTTTTTCAAAATTTTTCTAAGTTCTTGGCTTTTTTTAAAAAATTTTCTAAGTTTTTTGCTTCTTTTTTTTATAGTCTGCACGGTGAAACAATTATCCCTTTACAATGCAATCCGTCGTACATCCACAATTCAACATAGCTATTCTACAGGGGTTTTTCTATTCTAAGTTCTTTGCTTCTCGTCCAAATTTTTTTAAGGTTTTGTTCTTTGTACAAATTTTTTCTAAGTTTTTTGCTTCTTGTCCAAATTTTTCTAAGTTTTTGGCTTTTTTTAAAAATTTTTCTAAGTTTTTGGCTTTTTTTAAAATTTTTCTAAGTTCTTGGCTTTTTTTAAAAAATTTTCTAAGTTTTTTGCTTTTTTTTCAAATTTTTCTAAGTTTTTGGCTTTTTTTAAAAATTTTTCTAAGTTTTTTGCTTCTTTTTTTTATAGTCTGTTTGCACGGTGAAACAATTATCCCTGTACAATGCAATCCGCCGTAAATCCACATTTCAACATAGCTATTCTACAGGGGTTTTTCTATTCTAAGTTCTTTGCTTCTCGTCCAAATTTTTTTAAGTTTTTGTTCTTTGTACAAATTTTTTCTAAGTTTTTTGCTTCTTTCCAAATTTTTCTAAGTTTTTGGCTTTTTTTAAAAATTTTTCTAAGTTTTTTGCTTCTTTTTTTTATAGTCTGTTTGCACGGTGAAACAATTATCCCTGTACAATGCAATCCGCCGTACATCCACATTTCAACATAGCTATTCTACAGGGGTTTTTCTATTCTAAGTTCTTTGCTTCTCGTCCAAATTTTTTTAAGTTTTTGTTCTTTGTACAAATTTTTTCTAAGTTTTTTGCTTCTTGTCCAAATTTTTCTAAGTTTTTGGCTTTTTTTAAAAATTTTTTTAAGTTTTTGGCTTCTTTTTTTTATAGTCTGTTTGCATGGTGATATAATTATCCCTGTACAATGCAATCCGTCGTACATCCACAATTCAACATAGCTATTCTACAGGGGATTTTCTATTCTAAGTTTTTTGCTTCTTGTCCAAATTTTTCTAAGTTTTTTGCTTTTTGTCAAAATTTTTCTAAGTTCTCGGCTTTTTTTAAAAATATTTCTAAGTTTTTTTGCTTTTTTTAAAAATTTTTCTAAGCTTTTTGCTTTTTTTCAAATTTTTTTAAGTTTTTGGCTTTTTTTAAAAATTTTTCTAAGTTTTTTGCTTCTTTTTTTTATAGTCTGTTTGCACGGTGAAACAATTATCCCTGTACAATGCAATCCGCCGTACATCCACATTTCAACATAGCTATTCTACAGGGGTTTTTCTATTCTAAGTTCTTTGCTTCTCGTCCAAATTTTTTTAAGTTTTTGTTCTTTGTACAAATTTTTTCTAAGTTTTTTGCTTCTTGTCCAAATTTTTCTAAGTTTTTGGCTTTTTTTAAAAATTTTTCTAAGTTTTTTGCTTCTTTTTTTTATAGTCTGCACGGTGAAACAATTATCCCTTTACAATGCAATCCGTCGTACATCCACAATTCAACATAGCTATTCTACAGGGGTTTTTCTATTCTAAGTTCTTTGCTTCTCGTCCAAATTTTTTTAAGGTTTTGTTCTTTGTACAAATTTTTTCTAAGTTTTTTGCTTCTTGTCCAAATTTTTCTAAGTTTTTGGCTTTTTTTAAAAAATTTTCTAAGTTTTTGGCTTTTTTTCAAAATTTTTCTAAGTTCTTGGCTTTTTTTAAAAAATTTTCTAAGTTTTTTGCTTTTTTTTCAAATTTTTCTAAGTTTTTGGCTTTTTTTAAAAATTTTTCTAAGTTTTTGGCTTCTTTTTTTTATAGTCTGTTTGCATGGTGATATAATTATCCCTGTACAATGCAATCCGTCGTACATCCACAATTCAACATAGCTATTCTACAGGGGATTTTCTATTCTAAGTTTTTTGCTTCTTGTCCAAATTTTTCTAAGTTTTTTGCTTTTTGTCAAAATTTTTCTAAGTTCTCGGCTTTTTTAAAATATTTCTAAGTTTTTTTGCTTTTTTTAAAAATTTTTCTAAGCTTTTTGCTTTTTTTCAAATTTTTTTAAGTTTTTGGCTTTTTTTAAAAATTTTTCTAAGTTTTTTGCTTCTTTTTTTTATAGTCTGTTTGCACGGTGAAACAATTATCCCTGTACAATGCAATCCGCCGTAAATCCACATTTCAACATAGCTATTCTACAGGGGTTTTTCTATTCTAAGTTCTTTGCTTCTCGTCCAAATTTTTTTAAGTTTTTGTTCTTTGTACAAATTTTTTCTAAGTTTTTTGCTTCTTGTCAAAATTTTTCTAAGTTTTTGGCTTTTTTTAAAAATTTTTCTAAGTTTTTTGCTTCTTTTTTTTATAGTCTGTTTGCACGGTGAAACAATTATCCCTGTACAATGCAATCCGCCGTACATCCACATTTCAACATAGCTATTCTACAGGGGTTTTTCTATTCTAAGTTCTTTGCTTCTCGTCCAAATTTTTTTAAGTTTTTGTTCTTTGTACAAATTTTTTCTAAGTTTTTTGCTTCTTGTCCAAATTTTTCTAAGTTTTTGGCTTTTTTTAAAAATTTTTCTAAGTTTTTTGCTTCTTTTTTTTATAGTCTGTTTGCACGGTGAAACAATTATCCCTGTACAATGCAATCCGCCGTACATCCACATTTCAACATAGCTATTCTACAGGGGTTTTTCTATTCTAAGTTTTTTGCTTCTTGTCCAAATTTTTCTAAGTTTTTGTTCTTTGTACAAATTTTTTCTAAGTTTTTTGCTTCTTGTCCAAATTTTTCTAAGTTTTTGGCTTTTTTTCAAAATTTTTCTAAGTTCTCGGCTTTTTTTAAAAAATTTTCAAAGTTTTTGGCTTCTTTTTTTTATAGTCTGTTTGCACGGTGAAACAATTATCCCTGTACAATGCAATCCGTCGTACATCCACAATTCAACATAGCTATTCTACAGGGGATTTTCTATTCTAAGTTTTTTGCTTCTTGTCCAAATTTTTCTAAGTTTTTGTTCTTTGTACAAATTTTTCTAAGTTTTTGGCTTTTTTTAAAAATTTTTCTAAGTTTTTGGCTTTTTTTAAAAATTTTTCTAAGTTTTTGGCTTTTTTTCAAAATTTTTCTAAGTTCTCGGCTTTTTTTAAAATTTTTTTTAAGTTTTTGGCTTTTTTTAAAAATTTTTCTAAGCTTTTTGCTTTTTTTCAAATTTTTTTAAGTTTTTGGCTTTTTTTAAAAATTTTTCTAAGTTTTTTGCTTCTTTTTTTTATAGTCTGTTTGCACGGTGAAACAATTATCCCTGTACAATGCAATCCGCCGTACATCCACATTTCAACATAGCTATTCTACAGGGGTTTTTCTATTCTAAGTTCTTTGCTTCTCGTCCAAATTTTTTTAAGTTTTTGTTCTTTGTACAGATTTTTTCTAAGCTTTTTGCTTTTTTTCAAAATTTTTTAAGTTTTTGGCTTTTTTTAAAAATTTTTCTAAGTTTTTTGCTTCTTTTTTTTATAGTCTGCACGGTGAAACAATTATCCCTTTACAATGCAATCCGTCGTACATCCACAATTCAACATAGCTATTCTACAGGGGTTTTTCTATTCTAAGTTCTTTGCTTCTCGTCCAAATTTTTTTAAGGTTTTGTTCTTTGTACAAATTTTTTCTAAGTTTTTTGCTTCTTGTCCAAATTTTTCTAAGTTTTTGGCTTTTTTTAAAAATTTTTCTAAGTTTTTGGCTTTTTTTAAAATTTTTCTAAGTTCTTGGCTTTTTTTAAAAAATTTTCTAAGTTTTTTGCTTTTTTTTCAAATTTTTCTAAGTTTTTGGCTTTTTTTAAAAATTTTTCTAAGTTTTTGGCTTCTTTTTTTTATAGTCTGTTTGCATGGTGATATAATTATCCCTGTACAATGCAATCCGTCGTACATCCACAATTCAACATAGCTATTCTACAGGGGATTTTCTATTCTAAGTTTTTTGCTTCTTGTACAAATTTTTTCTAAGTTTTTTGCTTCTTGTCCAAATTTTTCTAAGTTTTTGGCTTTTTTTAAAAATTTTTCTAAGTTTTTTGCTTCTTTTTTTTATAGTCTGCACGGTGAAACAATTATCCCTTTACAATGCAATCCGTCGTACATCCACAATTCAACATAGCTATTCTACAGGGGTTTTTCTATTCTAAGTTCTTTGCTTCTCGTCCAAATTTTTTTAAGGTTTTGTTCTTTGTACAAATTTTTTCTAAGTTTTTTGCTTCTTGTCCAAATTTTTCTAAGTTTTTGGCTTTTTTTAAACATTTTTTTAAGTTTTTTGCTTCTTTTTTTTATAGTCTGTTTGCACGGTGAAACAATTATCCCTGTACAATGCAATCCGCCGTACATCCACATTTCAACATAGCTATTCTACAGGGGTTTTTCTATTCTAAGTTCTTTGCTTCTCGTCCAAATTTTTTTAAGTTTTTGTTCTTTGTACAAATTTTTTCTAAGTTTTTTGCTTCTTGTCCAAATTTTTCTAAGTTTTTGGCTTTTTTTAAAAATTTTTCTAAGTTTTTTGCTTCTTTTTTTTATAGTCTGTTTGCACGGTGAAACAATTATCCCTGTACAATGCAATCCGCCGTACATCCACAATTCAACATAGCTATTCTACAGGGGATTTTCTATTCTAAGTTTTTTGCTTCTTGTCCAAATTTTTCTAAGTTTTTTGCTTTTTGTCCAAATTTTTCTAAGTTTTTGGCTTTTTTTAAAAATTTTTCTAAGTTTTTTGCTTCTTTTTTTTATAGTCTGTTTGCACGGTGAAACAATTATCCCTGTGCAATGCAATCCGCCGTACATCCACATTTCAACATAGCTATTCTACAGGGGTTTTTCTATTCTAAGTTCTTTGCTTCTCGTCCAAATTTTTTTAAGTTTTTGTTCTTTGTACAAATTTTTTCTAAGTTTTTTGCTTCTTGTCCAAATTTTTCTAAGTTTTTGGCTTTTTTTAAAAATTTTTCTAAGTTTTTTGCTTCTTTTTTTTATAGTCTGCAAGGTGAAACAATTATCCCTTTACAATGCAATCCGTCGTACATCCACAATTCAACATAGCTATTCTACAGGGGTTTTTCTATTCTAAGTTCTTTGCTTCTCGTCCAAATTTTTTTAAGGTTTTGTTCATTGTACAAATTTTTTCTAAGTTTTTTGCTTCTTGTCCAAATATTTCTAAGTTTTTGGCTTTTTTTAAAAATTTTTCTAAGTTTTTGGCTTTTTTTCAAAATTTTTCTAAGTTCTTGGCTTTTTTTAATAAATTTTCTAAGTTTTTTGCTTTTTTTTCAAATTTTTCTAAGTTTTTGGCTTTTTTTAAAAATTTTTCTAAGTTTTTGGCTTCTTTTTTTTATAGTCTGTTTGCATGGTGATATAATTATCCCTGTACAATGCAATCCGTCGTACATCCACAATTCAACATAGCTATTCTACAGGGGATTTTCTATTCTAAGTTTTTTGCTTCTTGTCCAAATTGTTCTAAGTTTTTTGCTTTTTGTCAAAATTTTTCTAAGTTCTCGGCTTTTTTTAAAAATATTTCTAAGTTTTTTTGCTTTTTTTAAAAATTTTTCTAAGCTTTTTGCTTTTTTTCAAATTTTTTTAAGTTTTTGGCTTTTTTTAAAAATTTTTCTAAGTTTTTTGCTTCTTTTTTTTATAGTCTGTTTGCACGGTGAAACAATTATCCCTGTACAATGCAATCCGCCGTAAATCCACATTTCAACATAGCTATTCTACAGGGGTTTTTCTATTCTAAGTTCTTTGCTTCTCGTCCAAATTTTTTTAAGTTTTTGTTCTTTGTACAAATTTTTTCTAAGTTTTTTGCTTCTTGTCCAAATTTTTCTAAGTTTTTGGCTTTTTTTAAAAATTTTTCTAAGTTTTTTGCTTCTTTTTTTTATAGTCTGTTTGCACGGTGAAACAATTATCCCTGTACAATGCAATCCGCCGTACATCCACAATTCAACATAGCTATTCTACAGGGGTTTTTCTATTCTAAGTTCTTTGCTTCTCGTCCAAATTTTTTTAAGGTTTTGTTCTTTGTACAAATTTTTTCTAAGTTTTTTGCTTCTTGTCCAAATTTTTCTAAGTTTTTGGCTTTTTTTAAAAATTTTTCTAAGTTTTTGGCTTTTTTTCAAAATTTTTCTAAGTTCTTGGCTTTTTTTAAAAAATTTTCTAAGTTTTTTGCTTCTTTTTTTTATAGTCTGCACGGTGAAACAATTATCCCTTTACAATGCAATCCGTCGTACATCCACAATTCAACATAGCTATTCTACAGGGGTTTTTCTATTCTAAGTTCTTTGCTTCTCGTCCAAATTTTTTTAAGGTTTTGTTCTTTGTACAAATTTTTTCTAAGTTTTTTGCTTCTTGTCCAAATTTTTCTAAGTTTTTGGCTTTTTTTAAAAATTTTTCTAAGTTTTTGGCTTTTTTTAAAATTTTTCTAAGTTCTTGGCTTTTTTTAAAAAATTTTCTAAGTTTTTTGCTTTTTTTTCAAATTTTTCTAAGTTTTTGGCTTTTTTTAAAAATTTTTCTAAGTTTTTTGCTTCTTTTTTTTATAGTCTGTTTGCACGGTGAAACAATTATCCCTGTACAATGCAATCCGCCGTAAATCCACATTTCAACATAGCTATTCTACAGGGGTTTTTCTATTCTAAGTTCTTTGCTTCTCGTCCAAATTTTTTTAAGTTTTTGTTCTTTGTACAAATTTTTTCTAAGTTTTTTGCTTCTTTCCAAATTTTTCTAAGTTTTTGGCTTTTTTTAAAAATTTTTCTAAGTTTTTTGCTTCTTTTTTTTATAGTCTGTTTGCACGGTGAAACAATTATCCCTGTACAATGCAATCCGCCGTACATCCACATTTCAACATAGCTATTCTACAGGGGTTTTTCTATTCTAAGTTCTTTGCTTCTCGTCCAAATTTTTTTAAGTTTTTGTTCTTTGTACAAATTTTTTCTAAGTTTTTTGCTTCTTGTCCAAATTTTTCTAAGTTTTTGGCTTTTTTTAAAAATTTTTTTAAGTTTTTGGCTTCTTTTTTTTATAGTCTGTTTGCATGGTGATATAATTATCCCTGTACAATGCAATCCGTCGTACATCCACAATTCAACATAGCTATTCTACAGGGGATTTTCTATTCTAAGTTTTTTGCTTCTTGTCCAAATTTTTCTAAGTTTTTTGCTTTTTGTCAAAATTTTTCTAAGTTCTCGGCTTTTTTTAAAAATATTTCTAAGTTTTTTTGCTTTTTTTAAAAATTTTTCTAAGCTTTTTGCTTTTTTTCAAATTTTTTTAAGTTTTTGGCTTTTTTTAAAAATTTTTCTAAGTTTTTTGCTTCTTTTTTTTATAGTCTGTTTGCACGGTGAAACAATTATCCCTGTACAATGCAATCCGCCGTACATCCACATTTCAACATAGCTATTCTACAGGGGTTTTTCTATTCTAAGTTCTTTGCTTCTCGTCCAAATTTTTTTAAGTTTTTGTTCTTTGTACAAATTTTTTCTAAGTTTTTTGCTTCTTGTCCAAATTTTTCTAAGTTTTTGGCTTTTTTTAAAAATTTTTCTAAGTTTTTTGCTTCTTTTTTTTATAGTCTGTTTGCACGGTGAAACAATTATCCCTGTACAATGCAATCCGCCGTACATCCACATTTCAACATAGCTATTCTACAGGGGTTTTTCTATTCTAAGTTTTTTGCTTCTTGTCCAAATTTTTCTAAGTTTTTGTTCTTTGTACAAATTTTTTCTAAGTTTTTTGCTTCTTGTCCAAATTTTTCTAAGTTTTTGGCTTTTTTTCAAAATTTTTCTAAGTTCTCGGCTTTTTTTAAAAAATTTTCAAAGTTTTTGGCTTCTTTTTTTTATAGTCTGTTTGCACGGTGAAACAATTATCCCTGTACAATGCAATCCGTCGTACATCCACAATTCAACATAGCTATTCTACAGGGGATTTTCTATTCTAAGTTTTTTGCTTCTTGTCCAAATTTTTCTAAGTTTTTGTTCTTTGTACAAATTTTTCTAAGTTTTTGGCTTTTTTTAAAAATTTTTCTAAGTTTTTGGCTTTTTTTAAAAATTTTTCTAAGTTTTTGGCTTTTTTTTCAAAATTTTTCTAAGTTCTCGGCTTTTTTTAAAATTTTTTTTAAGTTTTTGGCTTTTTTTAAAAATTTTTCTAAGCTTTTTGCTTTTTTTCAAATTTTTTTAAGTTTTTGGCTTTTTTTAAAAATTTTTCTAAGTTTTTTGCTTCTTTTTTTTATAGTCTGTTTGCACGGTGAAACAATTATCCCTGTACAATGCAATCCGCCGTACATCCACATTTCAACATAGCTATTCTACAGGGGTTTTTCTATTCTAAGTTCTTTGCTTCTCGTCCAAATTTTTTTAAGTTTTTGTTCTTTGTACAGATTTTTTCTAAGCTTTTTGCTTTTTTTCAAATTTTTTTAAGTTTTTGGCTTTTTTTAAAAATTTTTCTAAGTTTTTTGCTTCTTTTTTTTATAGTCTGCACGGTGAAACAATTATCCCTGTACAATGCAATCCGCCGTACATCCACAATTCAACATAGCTATTCTACAGGGGATTTTCTATTCTAAGTTTTTTGCTTCTTGTCCAAATTTTTCTAAGTTTTTTGCTTTTTGTCCAAATTTTTCTAAGTTTTTGTTCTTTGTACAAATTTTTTCTAAGTTTTTTGCTTCTTGTCCAAATTTTTCTAAGTTTTTGGCTTTTTTTCAAAATTTTTCTAAGTTCTCGGCTTTTTTTAAAAAATTTTCAAAGTTTTTGGCTTCTTTTTTTTATAGTCTGTTTGCACGGTGAAACAATTATCCCTGTGCAATGCAATCCGCCGTACATCCACATTTCAACATAGCTATTCTACAGGGGTTTTTCTATTCTAAGTTCTTTGCTTCTCGTCCAAATTTTTTTAAGTTTTTGTTCTTTGTACAAATTTTTTCTAAGTTTTTTGCTTCTTGTCCAAATTTTTCTAAGTTTTTGGCTTTTTTTAAAAATTTTTCTAAGTTTTTTGCTTCTTTTTTTTATAGTCTGTTTGCACGGTGAAACAATTATCCCTGTACAATGCAATCCGCCGTACATCCACAATTCAACATAGCTATTCTACAGGGGTTTTTCTATTCTAAGTTCTTTGCTTCTCGTCCAAATTTTTTTAAGGTTTTGTTCTTTGTACAAATTTTTTCTAAGTTTTTTGCTTCTTGTCCAAATTTTTCTAAGTTTTTGGCTTTTTTTAAAAATTTTTCTAAGTTTTTGGCTTTTTTTCAAAATTTTTCTAAGTTCTTGGCTTTTTTTAAAAAATTTTCTAAGTTTTTTGCTTCTTTTTTTTATAGTCTGCACGGTGAAACAATTATCCCTTTACAATGCAATCCGTCGTACATCCACAATTCAACATAGCTATTCTACAGGGGTTTTTCTATTCTAAGTTCTTTGCTTCTCGTCCAAATTTTTTTAAGGTTTTGTTCTTTGTACAAATTTTTTCTAAGTTTTTTGCTTCTTGTCCAAATTTTTCTAAGTTTTTGGCTTTTTTTAAAAATTTTTCTAAGTTTTTGGCTTTTTTTAAAATTTTTCTAAGTTCTTGGCTTTTTTTAAAAAATTTTCTAAGTTTTTTGCTTTTTTTTCAAATTTTTCTAAGTTTTTGGCTTTTTTTAAAAATTTTTCTAAGTTTTTTGCTTCTTTTTTTTATAGTCTGTTTGCACGGTGAAACAATTATCCCTGTACAATGCAATCCGCCGTAAATCCACATTTCAACATAGCTATTCTACAGGGGTTTTTCTATTCTAAGTTCTTTGCTTCTCGTCCAAATTTTTTTAAGTTTTTGTTCTTTGTACAAATTTTTTCTAAGTTTTTTGCTTCTTTCCAAATTTTTCTAAGTTTTTGGCTTTTTTTAAAAATTTTTCTAAGTTTTTTGCTTCTTTTTTTTATAGTCTGTTTGCACGGTGAAACAATTATCCCTGTACAATGCAATCCGCCGTACATCCACATTTCAACATAGCTATTCTACAGGGGTTTTTCTATTCTAAGTTCTTTGCTTCTCGTCCAAATTTTTTTAAGTTTTTGTTCTTTGTACAAATTTTTTCTAAGTTTTTTGCTTCTTGTCCAAATTTTTCTAAGTTTTTGGCTTTTTTTAAAAATTTTTTTAAGTTTTTGGCTTCTTTTTTTTATAGTCTGTTTGCATGGTGATATAATTATCCCTGTACAATGCAATCCGTCGTACATCCACAATTCAACATAGCTATTCTACAGGGGATTTTCTATTCTAAGTTTTTTGCTTCTTGTCCAAATTTTTCTAAGTTTTTTGCTTTTTGTCAAAATTTTTCTAAGTTCTCGGCTTTTTTTAAAAATATTTCTAAGTTTTTTTGCTTTTTTTAAAAATTTTTCTAAGCTTTTTGCTTTTTTTCAAATTTTTTTAAGTTTTTGGCTTTTTTTAAAAATTTTTCTAAGTTTTTTGCTTCTTTTTTTTATAGTCTGTTTGCACGGTGAAACAATTATCCCTGTACAATGCAATCCGCCGTACATCCACATTTCAACATAGCTATTCTACAGGGGTTTTTCTATTCTAAGTTCTTTGCTTCTCGTCCAAATTTTTTTAAGTTTTTGTTCTTTGTACAAATTTTTTCTAAGTTTTTTGCTTCTTGTCCAAATTTTTCTAAGTTTTTGGCTTTTTTTAAAAATTTTTCTAAGTTTTTTGCTTCTTTTTTTTATAGTCTGTTTGCACGGTGAAACAATTATCCCTGTACAATGCAATCCGCCGTACATCCACATTTCAACATAGCTATTCTACAGGGGTTTTTCTATTCTAAGTTTTTTGCTTCTTGTCCAAATTTTTCTAAGTTTTTGTTCTTTGTACAAATTTTTTCTAAGTTTTTTGCTTCTTGTCCAAATTTTTCTAAGTTTTTGGCTTTTTTTCAAAATTTTTCTAAGTTCTCGGCTTTTTTAAAAAATTTTCAAAGTTTTTGGCTTCTTTTTTTTATAGTCTGTTTGCACGGTGAAACAATTATCCCTGTACAATGCAATCCGTCGTACATCCACAATTCAACATAGCTATTCTACAGGGGATTTTCTATTCTAAGTTTTTTGCTTCTTGTCCAAATTTTTCTAAGTTTTTGTTCTTTGTACAAATTTTTCTAAGTTTTTGGCTTTTTTTAAAAATTTTTCTAAGTTTTTCTTTTTTTAAAAATTTTTCTAAGTTTTTGGCTTTTTTTCAAAATTTTTCTAAGTTCTCGGCTTTTTTTAAAATTTTTTTTAAGTTTTTGGCTTTTTTTAAAAATTTTTCTAAGCTTTTTGCTTTTTTTCAAATTTTTTTAAGTTTTTGGCTTTTTTTAAAAATTTTTCTAAGTTTTTTGCTTCTTTTTTTTATAGTCTGTTTGCACGGTGAAACAATTATCCCTGTACAATGCAATCCGCCGTACATCCACATTTCAACATAGCTATTCTACAGGGGTTTTTCTATTCTAAGTTCTTTGCTTCTCGTCCAAATTTTTTTAAGTTTTTGTTCTTTGTACAGATTTTTTCTAAGCTTTTTGCTTTTTTTCAAATTTTTTTAAGTTTTTGGCTTTTTTTAAAAATTTTTCTAAGTTTTTTGCTTCTTTTTTTTATAGTCTGCACGGTGAAACAATTATCCCTGTACAATGCAATCCGCCGTACATCCACAATTCAACATAGCTATTCTACAGGGGATTTTCTATTCTAAGTTTTTTGCTTCTTGTCCAAATTTTTCTAAGTTTTTTGCTTTTTGTCCAAATTTTTCTAAGTTTTTGTTCTTTGTACAAATTTTTTCTAAGTTTTTTGCTTCTTGTCCAAATTTTTCTAAGTTTTTGGCTTTTTTTCAAAATTTTTCTAAGTTCTCGGCTTTTTTTAAAAAATTTTCAAAGTTTTTGGCTTCTTTTTTTTATAGTCTGTTTGCACGGTGAAACAATTATCCCTGTGCAATGCAATCCGCCGTACATCCACATTTCAACATAGCTATTCTACAGGGGTTTTTCTATTCTAAGTTCTTTGCTTCTCGTCCAAATTTTTTTAAGTTTTTGTTCTTTGTACAAATTTTTTCTAAGTTTTTTGCTTCTTGTCCAAATTTTTCTAAGTTTTTGGCTTTTTTTAAAAATTTTTCTAAGTTTTTGGCTTCTTTTTTTTATAGTCTGTTTGCATGGTGATATAATTATCCCTGTACAATGCAATCCGTCGTACATCCACAATTCAACATAGCTATTCTACAGGGGATTTTCTATTCTAAGTTTTTTGCTTCTTGTCCAAATTGTTCTAAGTTTTTTGCTTTTTGTCAAAATTTTTCTAAGTTCTCGGCTTTTTTTAAAAATATTTCTAAGTTTTTTTGCTTTTTTTAAAAATTTTTCTAAGCTTTTTGCTTTTTTTCAAATTTTTTTAAGTTTTTGGCTTTTTTTAAAAATTTTTCTAAGTTTTTTGCTTCTTTTTTTTATAGTCTGTTTGCACGGTGAAACAATTATCCCTGTACAATGCAATCCGCCGTAAATCCACATTTCAACATAGCTATTCTACAGGGGTTTTTCTATTCTAAGTTCTTTGCTTCTCGTCCAAATTTTTTTAAGTTTTTGTTCTTTGTACAAATTTTTTCTAAGTTTTTTGCTTCTTGTCCAAATTTTTCTAAGTTTTTGGCTTTTTTTAAAAATTTTTCTAAGTTTTTTGCTTCTTTTTTTTATAGTCTGTTTGCACGGTGAAACAATTATCCCTGTACAATGCAATCCGCCGTACATCCACAATTCAACATAGCTATTCTACAGGGGTTTTTCTATTCTAAGTTCTTTGCTTCTCGTCCAAATTTTTTTAAGGTTTTGTTCTTTGTACAAATTTTTTCTAAGTTTTTTGCTTCTTGTCCAAATTTTTCTAAGTTTTTGGCTTTTTTTAAAAATTTTTCTAAGTTTTTGGCTTCTTTTTTTTATAGTCTGTTTGCATGGTGATATAATTATCCCTGTACAATGCAATCCGTCGTACATCCACAATTCAACATAGCTATTCTACAGGGGATTTTCTATTCTAAGTTTTTTGCTTCTTGTCCAAATTTTTCTAAGTTTTTTGCTTTTTGTCAAAATTTTTCTAAGTTCTCGGCTTTTTTTAAAAATATTTCTAAGTTTTTTTGCTTTTTTTAAAAATTTTTCTAAGCTTTTTGCTTTTTTTCAAATTTTTTTAAGTTTTTGGCTTTTTTTAAAAATTTTTCTAAGTTTTTTGCTTCTTTTTTTTATAGTCTGTTTGCACGGTGAAACAATTATCCCTGTACAATGCAATCCGCCGTACATCCACATTTCAACATAGCTATTCTACAGGGGTTTTTCTATTCTAAGTTCTTTGCTTCTCGTCCAAATTTTTTTAAGTTTTTGTTCTTTGTACAAATTTTTTCTAAGTTTTTTGCTTCTTGTCCAAATTTTTCTAAGTTTTTGGCTTTTTTTAAAAATTTTTCTAAGTTTTTTGCTTCTTTTTTTTATAGTCTGCACGGCGAAACAATTATCCCTTTACAATGCAATC
Organism: Ganaspis brasiliensis; assembly: GCA_037103525.1. Taxonomy (NCBI): domain Eukaryota; kingdom Metazoa; phylum Arthropoda; class Insecta; order Hymenoptera; family Figitidae; genus Ganaspis; species Ganaspis brasiliensis. Next base: position 9,603 of record JAZKLR010000833.1, on the reverse strand, counting down.
CGTCGTACATCCACAATTCAACATAGCTATTCTACAGGGGTTTTTCTATTCTAAGTTCTTTGCTTCTCGTCCAAATTTTTTTAAGGTTTTGTTCTTTGTACAAATTTTTTCTAAGTTTTTTGCTTCTTGTCCAAATTTTTCTAAGTTTTTTGCTTTTTTTTCAAATTTTTCTAAGTTTTTGGCTTTTTTTAAAAATTTTTCTAAGTTTTTGGCTTCTTTTTTTTATAGTCTGTTTGCATGGTGATATAATTATCCCTGTACAATGCAATCCGTCGTACATCCACAATTCAACATAGCTATTCTACAGGGGATTTTCTATTCTAAGTTTTTTGCTTCTTGTCCAAATTTTTCTAAGTTTTTTGCTTTTTGTCAAAATTTTTCTAAGTTCTCGGCTTTTTTTAAAAATATTTCTAAGTTTTTTTGCTTTTTTTAAAAATTTTTCTAAGCTTTTTGCTTTTTTTCAAATTTTTTTAAGTTTTTGGCTTTTTTTAAAAATTTTTCTAAGTTTTTTGCTTCTTTTTTTTATAGTCTGTTTGCACGGTGAAACAATTATCCCTGTACAATGCAATCCGCCGTAAATCCACATTTCAACATAGCTATTCTACAGGGGTTTTTCTATTCTAAGTTCTTTGCTTCTCGTCCAAATTTTTTTAAGTTTTTGTTCTTTGTACAAATTTTTTCTAAGTTTTTTGCTTCTTGTCCAAATTTTTCTAAGTTTTTGGCTTTTTTCAAAAATTTTTCTAAGTTTTTTGCTTTTTTTTTTTATAGTCTGTTTGCACGGTGAAACAATTATCCCTGTACAATGCAATCCGCCGTACATCCACATTTCAACATAGCTATTCTACAGGGGTTTTTCTATTCTAAGTTCTTTGCTTCTCGTCCAAATTTTTTTAAGTTTTTGTTCTTTGTACAGATTTTTTCTAAGCTTTTTGCTTTTTTTCAAATTTTTTTAAGTTTTTGGCTTTTTTTAAAAATTTTTCTAAGTTTTTTGCTTCTTTTTTTTATAGTCTGCACGGTGAAACAATTATCCCTGTACAATGCAATCCGCCGTACATCCACAATTCAACATAGCTATTCTACAGGGGATTTTCTATTCTAAGTTTTTTGCTTCTTGTCCAAATTTTTCTAAGTTTTTTGCTTTTTGTCCAAATTTTTCTAAGTTTTTGGCTTTTTTTAAAAATTTTTCTAAGTTTTTTGCTTCTTTTTTTTATAGTCTGTTTGCACGGTGAAACAATTATCCCTGTGCAATGCAATCCGCCGTACATCCACATTTCAACATAGCTATTCTACAGGGGTTTTTCTATTCTAAGTTCTTTGCTTCTCGTCCAAATTTTTTTAAGTTTTTGTTCTTTGTACAAATTTTTTCTAAGTTTTTTGCTTCTTGTCCAAATTTTTCTAAGTTTTTGGCTTTTTTTAAAAATTTTTCTAAGTTTTTGGCTTCTTTTTTTTATAGTCTGTTTGCATGGTGATATAATTATCCCTGTACAATGCAATCCGTCGTACATCCACAATTCAACATAGCTATTCTACAGGGGATTTTCTATTCTAAGTTTTTTGCTTCTTGTCCAAATTGTTCTAAGTTTTTTGCTTTTTGTCAAAATTTTTCTAAGTTCTCGGCTTTTTTTAAAAATATTTCTAAGTTTTTTTGCTTTTTTTAAAAATTTTTCTAAGCTTTTTGCTTTTTTTCAAATTTTTTTAAGTTTTTGGCTTTTTTTAAAAATTTTTCTAAGTTTTTTGCTTCTTTTTTTTATAGTCTGTTTGCACGGTGAAACAATTATCCCTGTACAATGCAATCCGCCGTAAATCCACATTTCAACATAGCTATTCTACAGGGGTTTTTCTATTCTAAGTTCTTTGCTTCTCGTCCAAATTTTTTTAAGTTTTTGTTCTTTGTACAAATTTTTTCTAAGTTTTTTGCTTCTTGTCCAAATTTTTCTAAGTTTTTGGCTTTTTTTAAAAATTTTTCTAAGTTTTTTGCTTCTTTTTTTTATAGTCTGTTTGCACGGTGAAACAATTATCCCTGTACAATGCAATCCGCCGTACATCCACAATTCAACATAGCTATTCTACAGGGGTTTTTCTATTCTAAGTTCTTTGCTTCTCGTCCAAATTTTTTTAAGGTTTTGTTCTTTGTACAAATTTTTTCTAAGTTTTTTGCTTCTTGTCCAAATTTTTCTAAGTTTTTGGCTTTTTTTAAAAATTTTTCTAAGTTTTTGGCTTCTTTTTTTTATAGTCTGTTTGCATGGTGATATAATTATCCCTGTACAATGCAATCCGTCGTACATCCACAATTCAACATAGCTATTCTACAGGGGATTTTCTATTCTAAGTTTTTTGCTTCTTGTCCAAATTTTTCTAAGTTTTTTGCTTTTTGTCAAAATTTTTCTAAGTTCTCGGCTTTTTTTAAAAATATTTCTAAGTTTTTTTGCTTTTTTTAAAAATTTTTCTAAGCTTTTTGCTTTTTTTCAAATTTTTTTAAGTTTTTGGCTTTTTTTAAAAATTTTTCTAAGTTTTTTGCTTCTTTTTTTTATAGTCTGTTTGCACGGTGAAACAATTATCCCTGTACAATGCAATCCGCCGTACATCCACAATTCAACATAGCTATTCTACAGGGGATTTTCTATTCTAAGTTCTTTGCTTCTCGTCCAAATTTTTTTAAGTTTTTGTTCTTTGTACAAATTTTTTCTAAGTTTTTTGCTTCTTGTCCAAATTTTTCTAAGTTTTTGGCTTTTTTTAAAAATTTTTCTAAGTTTTTTGCTTCTTTTTTTTATAGTCTGCACGGTGAAACAATTATCCCTTTACAATGCAATCCGTCGTACATCCACAATTCAACATAGCTATTCTACAGGGGTTTTTCTATTCTAAGTTCTTTGCTTCTCGTCCAAATTTTTTTAAGGTTTTGTTCTTTGTACAAATTTTTTCTAAGTTTTTTGCTTCTTGTCCAAATTTTTCTAAGTTTTTTGCTTTTTTTTCAAATTTTTCTAAGTTTTTGGCTTTTTTTAAAAATTTTTCTAAGTTTTTGGCTTCTTTTTTTTATAGTCTGTTTGCATGGTGATATAATTATCCCTGTACAATGCAATCCGTCGTACATCCACAATTCAACATAGCTATTCTACAGGGGATTTTCTATTCTAAGTTTTTTGCTTCTTGTCCAAATTTTTCTAAGTTTTTTGCTTTTTGTCAAAATTTTTCTAAGTTCTCGGCTTTTTTTAAAAATATTTCTAAGTTTTTTTGCTTTTTTTAAAAATTTTTCTAAGCTTTTTGCTTTTTTTCAAATTTTTTTAAGTTTTTGGCTTTTTTTAAAAATTTTTCTAAGTTTTTTGCTTCTTTTTTTTATAGTCTGTTTGCACGGTGAAACAATTATCCCTGTACAATGCAATCCGCCGTAAATCCACATTTCAACATAGCTATTCTACAGGGGTTTTTCTATTCTAAGTTCTTTGCTTCTCGTCCAAATTTTTTTAAGTTTTTGTTCTTTGTACAAATTTTTTCTAAGTTTTTTGCTTCTTGTCCAAATTTTTCTAAGTTTTTGGCTTTTTTCAAAAATTTTTCTAAGTTTTTTGCTTTTTTTTTTTATAGTCTGTTTGCACGGTGAAACAATTATCCCTGTACAATGCAATCCGCCGTACATCCACATTTCAACATAGCTATTCTACAGGGGTTTTTCTATTCTAAGTTCTTTGCTTCTCGTCCAAATTTTTTTAAGTTTTTGTTCTTTGTACAAATTTTTTCTAAGTTTTTTGCTTCTTGTCCAAATTTTTCTAAGTTTTTGGCTTTTTTTAATAATTTTTCTAAGTTTTTTGCTTCTTTTTTTTATAGTCTGTTTGCACGGTGAAACAATTATCCCTGTACAATGCAATCCGCCGTACATCCACATTTCAACATAGCTATTCTACAGGGGTTTTTCTATTCTAAGTTCTTTGCTTCTCGTCCAAATTTTTTTAAGTTTTTGTTCTTTGTACAAATTTTTTCTAAGTTTTTTGCTTCTTGTCCAAATTTTTCTAAGTTTTTGTTCTTTGTACAAATTTTTTCTAAGTTTTTTGCTTCTTGTCCAAATTTTTCTAAGTTTTTGGCTTTTTTTCAAAATTTTTCTAAGTTCTCGGCTTTTTTTAAAAATTTTCAAAGTTTTTGGCTTCTTTTTTTTATAGTCTGTTTGCACGGTGAAACAATTATCCCTGTACAATGCAATCCGTCGTACATCCACAATTCAACATAGCTATTCTACAGGGGATTTTCTATTCTAAGTTTTTTGCTTCTTGTCCAAATTTTTCTAAGTTTTTGTTCTTTGTACAAATTTTTCTAAGTTTTTGGCTTTTTTTAAAAATTTTTCTAAGTTTTTTGCTTCTTTTTTTTATAGTCTGTTTGCATGGTGAAATAATTATCCCTGTACAATGCAATCCGCCGTACATCCACATTTCAACATAGCTATTCTACAGGGGTTTTTCTATTCTAAGTTCTTTGCTTCTCGTCCAAATTTTTTTAAGTTTTTGTTCTTTGTACAAATTTTTTCTAAGTTTTTTGCTTCTTGTCCAAATTTTTCTAAGTTTTTGGCGTTTTTTCAAAATTTTTCTAAGTTTTTTGCTTCTTTTTTTTATAGTCTGTTTGCATGGTGAAATAATTATCCCTGTACAATGCAATCCGTCGTACATCCACAATTCAACATAGCTATTCTACAGGGGATTTTCTATTCTAAGTTTTTTGCTTCTTGTCCAAATTTTTCTAAGTTTTTGTTCTTTGTACAAATTTTTTCTAAGTTTTTTGCTTCTTGTCCAAATTTTTCTAAGTTTTTGGCTTTTTTTCAAAATTTTTCTAAGTTCTCGGCTTTTTTAAAAAATTTTCAAAGTTTTTTGCTTCTTTTTTTTATAGTCTGTTTGCATGGTGAAATAATTATCCCTGTACAATGCAATCCGCCGTACATCCACATTTCAACATAGCTATTCTACAGGGGTTTTTCTATTCTAAGTTCTTTGCTTCTCGTCCAAATTTTTTTAAGTTTTTGTTCTTTGTACAAATTTTTTCTAAGTTTTTTGCTTCTTGTTCAAATTTTTCTAAGTTTTTTGCTTTTTGTCAAAATTTTTTTAAGTTCTCAGCTTTTATTAAAAATTTTTTTAAGTTTTTGGCTTTTTTTAAAAATTTTTCTAAGTTTTTGGCTTTTTTTCAAAATTTTTCTAAGTTTTTGGCGTTTTTTCAAAATTTTTCTAAGTTTTTTGCTTCTTTTTTTTATAGTCTGTTTGCATGGTGAAATAATTATCCCTGTACAATGCAATCCGTCGTACATCCACAATTCAACATAGCTATTCTACAGGGGATTTTTTATTCTAAGTTTTTTGCTTCTTGTCCAAATTTTTCTAAGTTTTTGTTCTTTGTACAAATTTTTTCTAAGTTTTTTGCTTCTTGTCCAAATTTTTCTAAGTTTTTGGCTTTTTTTCAAAATTTTTCTAAGTTCTCGGCTTTTTTTAAAAAATTTTCAAAGTTTTTTGCTTCTTTTTTTTATAGTCTGTTTGCACGGTGAAACAATTATCCCTGTACAATGCAATCCGTCGTACATCCACAATTCAACATAGCTATTCTACAGGGGATTTTCTATTCTAAGTTTTTTGCTTCTTGTCCAAATTTTTCTAAGTTTTTGTTCTTTGTACAAATTTTTCTAAGTTTTTGGCTTTTTTTAAAAATTTTTCTAAGTTTTTGGCTTTTTTTAAAAATTTTTCTAAGTTTTTGGCTTTTTTTCAAAATTTTTCTAAGTTCTCGGCTTTTTTTAAAAATTTTTTTAAGTTTTTGGCTTTTTTTAAAAATTTTTCTAAGTTTTTGGCTTTTTTTCAAAATTTTTCTAAGTTTTTGGCTTTTTTTAAAAATTTTTCTAAGTTTTTTGCTTCTTTTTTTTATAGTCTGTTTGCATGGTGAAATAATTATCCCTGTACAATGCAATCCGTCGTACATCCACAATTCAACATAGCTATTCTACAGGGGTTTTTCTATTCTAAGTTTTTTGCTTCTTGTCCAAATTTTTCTAAGTTTTTGGCTTTTTTAAAAAATTTTTCTGTTTGCTTCTTTTCAAAATTTTTCTAAGTTCTCGGCTTTTTTTAAAAAATTTTCTAAGTTTTTTGCTTTTTTTTCAAATTTTTCTAAGTTTTTGGCTTTTTTTAAAAATTTTTTTAAGTTTTTTGCTTCTTGTTCAAATTTTTCTAAGTTTTTTGCTTTTTGTCAAAATTTTTCTAAGTTCTCGGCTTTTTTTAAAAATTTTTCTAAGTTTTTGGCTTTTTTTAAAAATTTTTCTAAGTTTTTGGCATTTTTTCAAAATTTTTCTAAGTTTTCGGCTTTTTTTAAATATTTTTCTAAGTTTTTTGCTTTTTTTTCAAATTTTTCTAAGTTTTTGGCTTTTTTTAAAATATTTTCTAACTTTTTTGCTTATTGTCCAAATTTTTCTAAGTTTTTGGCTTTTTTTAAAAATTTTTCTAAGTTTTTTGCTTCTTTTTTTTATAGTCTGTTTGCATGGTGAAATAATTATCCCTGTACAATGCAATCCGTCGTACATCCACAATTCAACATAGCTATTCTACAGGGGATTTTCTATTCTAAGTTTTTTGCTTCTTGTCCAAATTTTTCTAAGTATTTTGCTTTTTGTCAAAATTTTTCTAAGTTCTCGGCTTTTTTTAAAAATTTTTCTAAGTTTTTGACTTTTTTTAAAAATTTTTCTAAGTTTTTGGCTTTTTTTAAAAAATTTTCAAAGTTTTTTGCTTCTTTTTTTTATAGTCTGTTTGCATGGTGAAATAATTATCCCCGTACAATGCAATCCGTCGTACATCCACAATTCAACATAGCTATTCTACAGGGGATTTTCTATTCTAAGTTTTTTGCTTCTTGTCCAAATTTTTCTAAGTATTTTGCTTTTTGTCAAAATTTTTCTAAGTTCTCGGCTTTTTTTAAAATTTTTCTAAGTTTTTGGCTTCTTTTTTTTATAGTCTGTTTGCACGGTGAAACAATTATCCCTGTACAATGCAATCCGCCGTACATCCACATTTCAACATAGCTATTCTACAGGGGTTTTTCTATTCTAAGTTCTTTGCTTCTCGTCCAAATTTTTTTAAGTTTTTGTTCTTTGTACAAATTTTTTCTAAGTTTTTTGCTTCTTGTCCAAATTTTTCTAAGTTTTTGGCTTTTTTTAAAAATTTTTCTAAGTTTTTTGCTTCTTTTTTTTATAGTCTGCACGGTGAAACAATTATCCCTTTACAATGCAATCCGTCGTACATCCACAATTCAACATAGCTATTCTACAGGGGTTTTTCTATTCTAAGTTCTTTGCTTCTCGTCCAAATTTTTTTAAGGTTTTGTTCTTTGTACAAATTTTTTCTAAGTTTTTTGCTTCTTGTCCAAATTTTTCTAAGTTTTTGGCTTTTTTTAAAAATTTTTCTAAGTTTTTGGCTTTTTTTCAAAATTTTTCTAAGTTCTTGGCTTTTTTTAAAAAATTTTCTAAGTTTTTTGCTTTTTTTTCAAATTTTTCTAAGTTTTTGGCTTTTTTTCAAAATTTTTCTAAGTTTTTTGCTTCTTTTTTTTATAGTCTGTTTGCATGGTGAAATAATTATCCCTGTACAATGCAATCCGTCGTACATCCACAATTCAACATAGCTATTCTACAGGGGTTTTTCTATTCTAAGTTTTTTGCTTCTTGTCCAAATTTTTCTAAGTTTTTGGCTTTTTTAAAAAATTTTTCTGTTTGCTTCTTTTCAAAATTTTTCTAAGTTCTCGGCTTTTTTTAAAAAATTTTCTAAGTTTTTTGCTTTTTTTTCAAATTTTTCTAAGTTTTTGGCTTTTTTTAAAAATTTTTTTAAGTTTTTTGCTTCTTGTTCAAATTTTTCTAAGTTTTTTGCTTTTTGTCAAAATTTTTCTAAGTTCTCGGCTTTTTTTAAAAATTTTTCTAAGTTTTTGGCTTTTTTTAAAAATTTTTCTAAGTTTTTGGCATTTTTTCAAAATTTTTCTAAGTTTTCGGCTTTTTTTAAATATTTTTCTAAGTTTTTTGCTTTTTTTTCAAATTTTTCTAAGTTTTTGGCTTTTTTTAAAATATTTTCTAACTTTTTTGCTTATTGTCCAAATTTTTCTAAGTTTTTGGCTTTTTTTAAAAATTTTTCTAAGTTTTTTGCTTCTTTTTTTTATAGTCTGTTTGCATGGTGAAATAATTATCCCTGTACAATGCAATCCGTCGTACATCCACAATTCAACATAGCTATTCTACAGGGGATTTTCTATTCTAAGTTTTTTGCTTCTTGTCCAAATTTTTCTAAGTATTTTGCTTTTTGTCAAAATTTTTCTAAGTTCTCGGCTTTTTTTAAAAATTTTTCTAAGTTTTTGACTTTTTTTAAAAATTTTTCTAAGTTTTTGGCTTTTTTTAAAAAATTTTCAAAGTTTTTTGCTTCTTTTTTTTATAGTCTGTTTGCATGGTGAAATAATTATCCCCGTACAATGCAATCCGTCGTACATCCACAATTCAACATAGCTATTCTACAGGGGATTTTCTATTCTAAGTTTTTTGCTTCTTGTCCAAATTTTTCTAAGTATTTTGCTTTTTGTCAAAATTTTTCTAAGTTCTCGGCTTTTTTTAAAAATTTTTCTAAGTTTTTGGCTTCTTTTTTTTATAGTCTGTTTGCACGGTGAAACAATTATCCCTGTACAATGCAATCCGCCGTACATCCACATTTCAACATAGCTATTCTACAGGGGTTTTTCTATTCTAAGTTCTTTGCTTCTCGTCCAAATTTTTTTAAGTTTTTGTTCTTTGTACAAATTTTTTCTAAGTTTTTTGCTTCTTGTCCAAATTTTTCTAAGTTTTTGGCTTTTTTTAAAAATTTTTCTAAGTTTTTTGCTTCTTTTTTTTATAGTCTGCACGGTGAAACAATTATCCCTTTACAATGCAATCCGTCGTACATCCACAATTCAACATAGCTATTCTACAGGGGTTTTTCTATTCTAAGTTCTTTGCTTCTCGTCCAAATTTTTTTAAGGTTTTGTTCTTTGTACAAATTTTTTCTAAGTTTTTTGCTTCTTGTCCAAATTTTTCTAAGTTTTTGGCTTTTTTTAAAAATTTTTCTAAGTTTTTGGCTTTTTTTCAAAATTTTTCTAAGTTCTTGGCTTTTTTTAAAAAATTTTCTAAGTTTTTTGCTTTTTTTTCAAATTTTTCTAAGTTTTTGGCTTTTTTTAAAAATTTTTCTAAGTTTTTGGCTTCTTTTTTTTATAGTCTGTTTGCATGGTGATATAATTATCCCTGTACAATGCAATCCGTCGTACATCCACAATTCAACATAGCTATTCTACAGGGGATTTTCTATTCTAAGTTTTTTGCTTCTTGTCCAAATTTTTCTAAGTTTTTTGCTTTTTGTCAAAATTTTTCTAAGTTCTCGGCTTTTTTTAAAAATATTTCTAAGTTTTTTTGCTTTTTTTAAAAATTTTTCTAAGCTTTTTGCTTTTTTTCAAATTTTTTTAAGTTTTTGGCTTTTTTTAAAAATTTTTCTAAGTTTTTTGCTTCTTTTTTTTATAGTCTGTTTGCACGGTGAAACAATTATCCCTGTACAATGCAATCCGCCGTAAATCCACATTTCAACATAGCTATTCTAC
>JAZKLR010000832.1:0-115663 GCA_037103525.1 Ganaspis brasiliensis | reverse complement strand
TCATTTTACATTCTCATCCTAAATGAGAAAGTACTCAATTGTGCGATTTTGAACTTTTGCTAAAACATACATTTCTCGACGTTTTGAGACTCCTGATTCCAAAAAATGGGTTTTACGAAGATGTCTGTCTGTCTGTCTGTCTGTCTGTATCAAAATTTGAAATCGGATAACTTGAGTAAAATTCTGTCGTATCAACTTCAACTTTGGTATACTTTTTTTGGTACCAAAATACAGGTCGAGTTCGTTAGCCAGCAATTTTCGTCCAAAATTATCAAATATAGAATATTTTCAAAATTCAAAAAAAAAAAAATTTTCAAAAAAAATTTCTCTAATTTTTTTCCTTAAAACTACAAGTAAAATCGAACAAATTTTGTTTATAAAAGTTTCCGATATAATGCAACCCCACAAAGCTATGAATTTTTAAGTTTACAAGTGCAAAAAGGGGTACTGAAAGTGGATAAATCCTATACAAAAACTCTATTATTTTAAAAAAAAATGAAAAAACTTCCGGTTTTTTCTTCCTGTTTACTTCCATTGATCACAACTAATAAAACTGCATCAAAAAATATTGACTTTTCTAAAATTTTTGGAAATTTTGAATAAATTCATTTTTACATTCTCATCCTAAATGAGAAAGTCTTCAATTTGTGCGATTTTGAACTTTGCTAAAACATACATTTCTCGACGTTTTGAGACCTCCTGATTCCAAAAAAATGGGTTTTACGAAGATGTCTGTCTGTCTGTCTGTCTGTCTGTATCAAAATTTTGAAATCGGATAACTTGAGTAAAATTTGTCGTATCAACTTCAACTTTGGTATATTTTTTTTTGGTACCAAAATACAGGTCGAGTTCGTTAGCCAGCAATTTTCGTCCAAAATTATCAATATAGAATATTTTCAAAATTCAAAAAAAAAAAAATTTCAAAAAAAATTTTCTCTAATTTTTTTTCTTAAACTACAAGTAAAATCGAACAAATTTTGTTTATAAAAGTTTCCGATATAATGCAACCCCACAAAGCTATGAATTTTTTAAGTTTACATGTGCAAAAAGGGGTACTGAAAGTGGATAAATCCTATACAAAAACTCTATTATTTAAAAAAAAAATAATAAAACTTCCGGTTCTTTCTTCCTGTTTACTTCCATTGATCACAACTAATAAAACTGCATCAAAAAATATTGACTTTTCTAAAATTTTTGGAAATTTTGAATAAATTCATTTTTACATTCTCATCCTAAATGAGAAAGTCTTCAATTTGTGCGATTTTGAACTTTTGCTAAAACATACATTTCTCGACGTTTTGAGACCTCCTGATTCCAAAAAAATGGGTTTTACGAAGATGTCTGTCTGTCTGTCTGTCTGTCCTGTATCAAAATTTTGAAATCGGAATAACTTGAGTAAAATTTGTCGTATCAACTTCAACTTTGGTATACTTTTTTTTGGTACCAAAATACAGGTCGAGTTCGTTAGCCAGCAATTTTCGTCCAAAATTATCAAATATAGATATTTTCAAAATTCAAAAAAAAAAAAATTTTCAAAAAAAATTTTCTCTAATTTTTTTCTTAAACTACAAGTAAAATCGAACAAATTTTGTTTATAAAAGTTTCCGATATAATGCACCCTACAAAGCTATGAATTTTTTAAGTTTACATGTGCAAAAAAGGTACTGAAAGTGGATAAATCCTATACAAAAACTCTATTATTTTAAAAAAAAATGAAAAAACTTCCGGTTTTTTCTTCCTGTTTACTTCCATTGATCACAACTAATAAAACTGCATCAAAAAATATTGACTTTTCTAAAAATTTTTGGAAATTTTGAATAAATTCATTTTTACATTCTCATCCTAAATGAGAAAGTCTTCAATTTGTGCGATTTTGAACTTTTGCTAAAACATACATTTCTCGACGTTTTGAGACCTCCTGATTCCAAAAAAATGGGTTTTACGAAGATGTCTGTCTGTCTGTCTGTCTGTCTGTATCAAAATTTTGAAATCGGATAACTTGAGTAAAATTTGTCGTATCAACTTCAACTTTGGTATACTTTTTTTTGGTACCAAAATACAGGTCGAGTTCGTTAGCCAGCAATTTTCGTCCAAAATTATCAAATATATAATATTTTCAAAATTCAAAAAAAAAAAAATTTTCAAAAAAAAATTTTCTCTAATTTTTTTCTTAAACTACAAGTAAAATCGAACAAATTTTGTTTATAAAAGTTTCCGATATAATGCAACCCCACAAAGCTATGAATTTTTTAAGTTTACATGTGCAAAAAGGGGTACTGAAAGTGGATAAATCCTATACAAAAACTCTATTATTTTAAAAAAAAATGAAAAAACTTCCGGTTTTTTCTTCCTGTTTACTTCCATTGATCACAACTAATAAAACTGCATCAAAAAATATTGACTTTTCTAAAAATTTTTGGAAATTTTGAATAAATTCATTTTTACATTCTCATCCTAAATGAGAAAGTCTTCAATTTGTGCGATTTTGAACTTTTGCTAAAACATACATTTCTCGACGGTTTGAGACCTCCTGATTCCAAAAAAATGGGTTTTACGAAGATGTCTGTCTGTCTGTCTGTCTGTCTGTATCAAAATTTTGAAATCGGATAACTTGAGTAAAATTTGTCGTATCAACTTCAACTTTGGTATACTTTTTTTTGGTACCAAAATACAGGTCGAGTTCGTTAGCCAGCAATTTTCGTCCAAAATTATCAAATATAGAATATTTTCAAAATTCAAAAAAAAAAAAATTTTCAAAAAAAAATTTTCTCTAATTTTTTTCTTAAACTACAAGTAAAATCGAACAAATTTTGTTTATAAAAGTTTCCGATATAATGCAACCCCACAAAGCTATGAATTTTTTAAGTTTACATGTGCAAAAAGGGGTACTGAAAGTGGATAAATCCTATACAAAAACTCTATTATTTTAAAAAAAAATGAAAAAACTTCCGGTTTTTTCTTCCTGTTTACTTCCATTGATCACAACTAATAAAACTGCATCAAAAAATATTGACTTTTCTAAAAATTTTTGGAAATTTTGAATAAATTCATTTTTACATTCTCATCCTAAATGAGAAAGTCTTCAATTTGTGCGATTTTGAACTTTTGCTAAAACATACATTTCTCGACGTTTTGAGACCTCCTGATTCCAAAAAAATGGGTTTTACGAAGATGTCTGTCTGTCTGTCTGTCTGTCTGTATCAAAATTTTGAAATCGGATAACTTGAGTAAAATTTGTCGTATCAACTTCAACTTTGGTATACTTTTTTTTGGTACCAAAATACAGGTCGAGTTCGTTAGCCAGCAATTTTCGTCCAAAATTATCAAATATAGAATATTTTCAAAATTCAAAAAAAAAAAATTTTCAAAAAAAAATTTTCTCTAATTTTTTTCTTAAACTACAAGTAAAATCGAACAAATTTTGTTTATAAAAGTTTCCGATATAATGCAACCCCACAAAGCTATGAATTTTTTAAGTTTACATGTGCAAAAAGGGGTACTGAAAGTGGATAAATCCTATACAAAAACTCTATTATTTTAAAAAAAAATGAAAAAACTTCCGGTTTTTTCTTCCTGTTTACTTCCATTGATCACAACTAATAAAACTGCATCAAAAAATATTGACTTTTCTAAAAATTTTTGGAAATTTTGAATAAATTCATTTTTACATTCTCATCCTAAATGAGAAAGTCTTCAATTTGTGCGATTTTGAACTTTTGCTAAAACATACATTTCTCGACGTTTTGAGACCTCCTGATTCCAAAAAAATGGGTTTTACGAAGATGTCTGTCTGTCTGTCTGTCTGTCTGTATCAAAATTTTGAAATCGGATAACTTAAGTAAAATTTGTCTTATCAACTTCAACTTTGGTATACTTTTTTTTGGTACCAAAATACAGGTCGAGTTCGTTAGCCAGCAATTTTCGTCCAAAATTATCAAATATAGAATATTTTCAAAATTCAAAAAAAAAAAAATTTTCAAAAAAAAATTTTCTCTAATTTTTTTCTTAAACTACAAGTAAAATCGAACAAATTTTGTTTATAAAAGTTTCCGATATAATGCAACCCCACAAAGCTATGAATTTTTTAAGTTTACATGTGCAAAAAGTGGTACTGAAAGTGGATAAATCCTATACAAAAACTCTATTATTTTAAAAAAAAATGAAAAAACTTCCGGTTTTTTCTTCCTGTTTACTTCCATTGATCACAACTAATAAAACTGCATCAAAAAATATTGACTTTTCTAAAAATTTTTGGAAATTTTGAATAAATTCATTTTTACATTCTCATCCTAAATGAGAAAGTCTTCAATTTGTGCGATTTTGAACTTTTGCTAAAACATACATTTCTCGACGTTTTGAGACCTCCTGATTCCAAAAAAATGGGTTTTACGAAGATGTCTGTCTGTCTGTCTGTCTGTCTGTATCAAAATTTTGAAATCGGATAACTTGAGTAAAATTTGTCGTATCAACTTCAACTTTGGTATACTTTTTTTTGGTACCAAAATACAGGTCGAGTTCGTTAGCCAGCAATTTTCGTCCAAAATTATCAAATATAGAATATTTTCAAAATTCAAAAAAAAAAAAATTTTCAAAAAAAAATTTTCTCTAATTTTTTTCTTAAACTACAAGTAAAATCGAACAAATTTTGTTTATAAAAGTTTCCGATATAATGCAACCCCACAAAGCTATGAATTTTTTAAGTTTACATGTGCAAAAAGGGGTACTGAAAGTGGATAAATCCTATACAAAAACTCTATTATTTTAAAAAAAAATGAAAAAACTTCCGGTTTTTTCTTCCTGTTTACTTCCATTGATCACAACTAATAAAACTGCATCAAAAAATATTGACTTTTCTAAAAATTTTTGGAAATTTTGAATAAATTCATTTTTACATTCTCATCCTAAATGAGAAAGTCTTCAATTTGTGCGATTTTGAACTTTTGCTAAAACATACATTTCTCGACGTTTTGAGACCTCCTGATTCCAAAAAAATGGGTTTTACGAAGATGTCTGTCTGTCTGTCTGTCTGTCTGTATCAAAATTTTGAAATCGGATAACTTGAGTAAAATTTGTCGTATCAACTTCAACTTTGGTATACTTTTTTTTGGTACCAAAATACAGGTCGAGTTCGTTAGCCAGCAATTTTCGTCCAAAATTATCAAATATAGAATATTTTCAAAATTCAAAAAAAAAAAAATTTTCAAAAAAAAATTTTCTCTAATTTTTTTCTTAAACTACAAGTAAAATCGAACAAATTTTGTTTATAAAAGTTTCCGATATAATGCAACTCCACAAAGCTATGAATTTTTTAAGTTTACATGTGCAAAAAGGGGTACTGAAATTGGATAAATCCTATACAAAAACTCTATTATTTTAAAAAAAAATGAAAAAACTTCCGGTTTTTTCTTCCTGTTTACTTCCATTGATCACAACTAATAAAACTGCATCAAAAAATATTGACTTTTCTAAAAATTTTTGGAAATTTTGAATAAATTCATTTTTACATTCTCAACCTAAATGAGAAAGTCTTCAATTTGTGCGATTTTGAACTTTTGCTAAAACATACATTTCTCGACGTTTTGAGACCTCCTGGTTCCAAAAAAATGGGTTTTACGAAGATTTCTGTCTGTCTGTCTGTCTGTCTGTATCAAAATTTTGAAATCGGATAACTTGAGTAAAATTTGTCGTATCAACTTCAACTTTGGTATACTTTTTTTTGGTACCAAAATACAGGTCGAGTTCGTTAGCCAGCAATTTTCGTCCAAAATTATCAAATATAGAATATTTTCAAAATTCAAAAAAAAAAAAATTTTCAAAAAAAAATTTTCTCTAATTTTTTTCTTAAACTACAAGTAAAATCGAACAAATTTTGTTTATAAAAGTTTCCGATATAATGCAACCCCACAAAGCTATGAATTTTTTAAGTTTACATGTGCAAAAAGGGGTACTGAAAGTGGATAAATCCTATACAAAAACTCTATTATTTTAAAAAAAAATGAAAAAACTTCCGGTTTTTTCTTCCTGTTTACTTCCATTGATCACAACTAATAAAACTGCATCAAAAAATATTGACTTTTCTAAAAATTTTTGGAAATTTTGAATAAATTCATTTTTACATTCTCATCCTAAATGAGAAAGTCTTCAATTTGTGCGATTTTGAACTTTTGCTAAAACATACATTTCTCGACGTTTTGAGACCTCCTGATTCCAAAAAAATGGGTTTTACGAAGATGTCTGTCTGTCTGTCTGTCTGTCTGTATCAAAATTTTGAAATCGGATAACTTGAGTAAAATTTGTCGTATCAACTTCAACTTTGGTATACTTTTTTTTGGTACCAAAATACAGGTCGAGTTCGTTAGCCAGCAATTTTCGTCCAAAATTATCAAATATAAAATATTTTCAAAATTCAAAAAAAAAAAAATTTTCAAAAAAAAATTTTCTCTAATTTTTTTCTTAAACTACAAGTAAAATCGAACAAATTTTGTTTATAAAAGTTTCCGATATAATGCAACCCCACAAAGCTATGAATTTTTTAAGTTTACATGTGCAAAAAGGGGTACTGAAAGTGGATAAATCCTATACAAAAACTCTATTATTTTAAAAAAAAATGAAAAAACTTCCGGTTTTTTCTTCCTGTTTACTTCCATTGATCACAACTAATAAAACTGCATCAAAAAATATTGACTTTTCTAAAAATTTTTGGAAATTTTGAATAAATTAATTTTTACATTCTCATCCTAAATGAGAAAGTCTTCAATTTGTGCGATTTTGAACTTTTGCTAAAACATACATTTCTCGACGTTTTGAGACCTCCTGATTCCAAAAAAATGGGTTTTACGAAGATGTCTGTCTGTCTGTCTGTCTGTCTGTATCAAAATTTTGAAATCGGATAACTTGAGTAAAATTTGTCGTATCAACTTCAACTTTGGTATACTTTTTTTTGGTACCAAAATACAGGTCGAGTTCGTTAGCCAGCAATTTTCGTCCAAAATTATCAAATATAGAATATTTTCAAAATTCAAAAAAAAAAAAATTTTCAAAAAAAAATTTTCTCTAATTTTTTTCTTAAACTACAAGTAAAATCGAACAAATTTTGTTTATAAAAGTTTCCGATATAATGCAACCCCACAAAGCTATGAATTTTTTAAGTTTACATGTGCAAAAAGGGGTACTGAAAGTGGATAAATCCTATACAAAAACTCTATTATTTTAAAAAAAAATGAAAAAACTTCCGGTTTTTTCTTCCTGTTTACTTCCATTGATCACAACTAATAAAACTGCATCAAAAAATATTGACTTTTCTAAAAATTTTTGGAAATTTTGAATAAATTCATTTTTACATTCTCATCCTAAATGAGAAAGTCTTCAATTTGTGCGATTTTGAACTTTTGCTAAAACATACATTTCTCGACGTTTTGAGACCTCCTGATTCCAAAAAAATGGGTTTTACGAAGATGTCTGTCTGTCTGTCTGTCTGTCTGTATCAAAATTTTGAAATCGGATAACTTGAGTAAAATTTGTCGTATCAACTTCAACTTTGGTATACTTTTTTTTGGTACCAAAATACAGGTCGAGTTCGTTAGCCAGCAATTTTCGTCCAAAATTATCAAATATAGAATATTTTCAAAATTCAAAAAAAAAAAAATTTTCAAAAAAAAATTTTCTCTAATTTTTTTCTTAAACTACAAGTAAAATCGAACAAATTTTGTTTATAAAAGTTTCCGATATAATGCAACCCCACAAAGCTATGAATTTTTTAAGTTTACATGTGCAAAAAGGGGTACTGAAAGTGGATAAATCCTATACAAAAACTCTATTATTTTAAAAAAAAATGAAAAAACTTCCGGTTTTTTCTTCCTGTTTACTTCCATTGATCACAACTAATAAAACTGCATCAAAAAATATTGACTTTTCTAAAAATTTTTGGAAATTTTGAATAAATTCATTTTTACATTCTCATCCTAAATGAGAAAGTCTTCAATTTGTGCGATTTTGAACTTTTGCTAAAACATACATTTCTCGACGTTTTGAGACCTCCTGATTCCAAAAAAATGGGTTTTACGAAGATGTCTGTCTGTCTGTCTGTCTGTCTGTATCAAAATTTTGAAATCGGATAACTTGAGTAAAATTTGTCGTATCAACTTCAACTTTGGTATACTTTTTTTTGGTACCAAAATACAGGTCGAGTTCGTTAGCCAGCAATTTTCGTCCAAAATTATCAAATATAGAATATTTTCAAAATTCAAAAAAAAAAAAATTTTCAAAAAAAAATTTTCTCTAATTTTTTTCTTAAACTACAAGTAAAATCGAACAAATTTTGTTTATAAAAGTTTCCGATATAATGCAACCCCACAAAGCTATGAATTTTTTAAGTTTACATGTGCAAAAAGGGGTACTGAAAGTGGATAAATCCTATACAAAAACTCTATTATTTTAAAAAAAAATGAAAAAACTTCCGGTTTTTTCTTCCTGTTTACTTCCATTGATCACAACTAATAAAACTGCATCAAAAAATATTGACTTTTCTAAAAATTTTTGGAAATTTTGAATAAATTCATTTTTACATTCTCATCCTAAATGAGAAAGTCTTCAATTTGTGCGATTTTGAACTTTTGCTAAAACATACATTTCTCGACGTTTTGAGACCTCCTGATTCCAAAAAAATGGGTTTTACGAAGATGTCTGTCTGTCTGTCTGTCTGTCTGTATCAAAATTTTGAAATCGGATAACTTGAGTAAAATTTGTCGTATCAACTTCAACTTTGGTATACTTTTTTTTGGTACCAAAATACAGGTCGAGTTCGTTAGCCAGCAATTTTCGTCCAAAATTATCAAATATAGAATATTTTCAAAATTCAAAAAAAAAAAAATTTTCAAAAAAAAATTTTCTCTAATTTTTTTCTTAAACTACAAGTAAAATCGAACAAATTTTGTTTATAAAAGTTTCCGATATAATGCAACCCCACAAAGCTATGAATTTTTTAAGTTTACATGTGCAAAAAGGGGTACTGAAAGTGGATAAATCCTATACAAAAACTCTATTATTTTAAAAAAAAATCAAAAAACTTCCGGTTTTTTCTTCCTGTTTACTTCCATTGATCACAACTAATAAAACTGCATCAAAAAATATTGACTTTTCTAAAAATTTTTGGAAATTTTGAATAAATTCATTTTTACATTCTCATCCTAAATGAGAAAGTCTTCAATTTGTGCGATTTTGAACTTTTGCTAAAACATACATTTCTCGACGTTTTGAGACCTCCTGATTCCAAAAAAATGGGTTTTACGAAGATGTCTGTCTGTCTGTCTGTCTGTCTGTATCAAAATTTTGAAATCGGATAACTTGAGTAAAATTTGTCGTATCAACTTCAACTTTGGTATACTTTTTTTTGGTACCAAAATACAGGTCGAGTTCGTTAGCCAGCAATTTTCGTCCAAAATTATCAAATATAGAATATTTTCAAAATTCAAAAAAAAAAAAATTTTCAAAAAAAAATTTTCTCTAATTTTTTTCTTAAACTACAAGTAAAATCGAACAAATTTTGTTTATAAAAGTTTCCGATATAATGCAAGCCCACAAAGCTATGAATTTTTTAAGTTTACATGTGCAAAAAGGGGTACTGAAAGTGGATAAATCCTATACAAAAACTCTATTATTTAAAAAAAAAAAAAAAAAACTTCCGGTTCTTTCTTCCTGTTTACTTCCATTGATCACAACTAATAAAACTGCATCAAAAAATATTGACTTTTCTAAAAATTTTTGGAAATTTTGAATAAATTCATTTTTACATTCTCATCCTAAATGAGAAAGTCTTCAATTTGTGCGATTTTGAACTTTTGCTAAAACATACATTTCTCGACGTTTTGAGACCTCCTGATTCCAAAAAAATGGGTTTTACGAAGATGTCTGTCTGTCTGTCTGTCTGTCTGTATCAAAATTTTGAAATCGGATAACTTGAGTAAAATTTGTCGTATCAACTTCAACTTTGGTATACTTTTTTTTGGTACCAAAATACAGGTCGAGTTCGTTAGCCAGCAATTTTCGTCCAAAATTATCAAATATAGAATATTTTCAAAATTCAAAAAAAAAAAAATTTTCAAAAAAAAATTTTCTCTAATTTTTTTCTTAAACTACAAGTAAAATCGAACAAATTTTGTTTATAAAAGTTTCCGATATAATGCAACCCCACAAAGCTATGAATTTTTTAAGTTTACATGTGCAAAAAGGGGTACTGAAAGTGGATAAATCCTATACAAAAACTCTATTATTTTAAAAAAAAATCAAAAAACTTCCGGTTTTTTCTTCCTGTTTACTTCCATTGATCACAACTAATAAAACTGCATCAAAAAATATTGACTTTTCTAAAAATTTTTGGAAATTTTGAATAAATTCATTTTTACATTCTCATCCTAAATGAGAAAGTCTTCAATTTGTGCGATTTTGAACTTTTGCTAAAACATACATTTCTCGACGTTTTGAGACCTCCTGATTCCAAAAAAATGGGTTTTACGAAGATGTCTGTCTGTCTGTCTGTCTGTCTGTATCAAAATTTTGAAATCGGATAACTTGAGTAAAATTTGTCGTATCAACTTCAACTTTGGTATACTTTTTTTTGGTACCAAAATACAGGTCGAGTTCGTTAGCCAGCAATTTTCGTCCAAAATTATCAAATATAGAATATTTTCAAAATTCAAAAAAAAAAAAATTTTCAAAAAAAAATTTTCTCTAATTTTTTTCTTAAACTACAAGTAAAATCGAACAAATTTTGTTTATAAAAGTTTCCGATATAATGCAAGCCCACAAAGCTATGAATTTTTTAAGTTTACATGTGCAAAAAGGGGTACTGAAAGTGGATAAATCCTATACAAAAACTCTATTATTTTAAAAAAAAAAAAAAAAACTTCCGGTTCTTTCTTCCTGTTTACTTCCATTGATCACAACTAATAAAACTGCATCAAAAAATATTGACTTTTCTAAAAATTTTTGGAAATTTTGAATAAATTCATTTTTACATTCTCATCCTAAATGAGAAAGTCTTCAATTTGTGCGATTTTGAACTTTTGCTAAAACATACATTTCTCGACGTTTTGAGACCTCCTGATTCCAAAAAAATGGGTTTTACGAAGATGTCTGTCTGTCTGTCTGTCTGTCTGTATCAAAATTTTGAAATCGGATAACTTGAGTAAAATTTGTCGTATCAACTTCAACTTTGGTATACTTTTTTTTGGTACCAAAATACAGGTCGAGTTCGTTAGCCAGCAATTTTCGTCCAAAATTATCAAATATAGAATATTTTCAAAATTCAAAAAAAAAAAAATTTTCAAAAAAAAATTTTCTCTAATTTTTTTCTTAAACTACAAGTAAAATCGAACAAATTTTGTTTATAAAAGTTTCCGATATAATGCAAGCCCACAAAGCTATGAATTTTTTAAGTTTACATGTGCAAAAAGGGGTACTGAAAGTGGATAAATCCTATACAAAAACTCTATTATTTTAAAAAAAAAAAAAAAAACTTCCGGTTCTTTCTTCCTGTTTACTTCCATTGATCACAACTAATAAAACTGCATCAAAAAATATTGACTTTTCTAAAAATTTTTGGAAATTTTGAATAAATTCATTTTTACATTCTCATCCTAAATGAGAAAGTCTTCAATTTGTGCGATTTTGAACTTTTGCTAAAACATACATTTCTCGACGTTTTGAGACCTCCTGATTCCAAAAAAATGGGTTTTACGAAGATGTCTGTCTGTCTGTCTGTCTGTCTGTATCAAAATTTTGAAATCGGATAACTTGAGTAAAATTTGTCGTATCAACTTCAACTTTGGTATACTTTTTTTTGGTACCAAAATACAGGTCGAGTTCGTTAGCCAGCAATTTTCGTCCAAAATTATCAAATATAGAATATTTTCAAAATTCAAAAAAAAAAAAATTTTCAAAAAAAAATTTTCTCTAATTTTTTTCTTAAACTACAAGTAAAATCGAACAAATTTTGTTTATAAAAGTTTCCGATATAATGCAACCCTACAAAGCTATGAATTTTTTAAGTTTACATGTGCAAAAAGGGGTACTGAAAGTGGATAAATCCTATACAAAAACTCTATTATTTTAAAAAAAAATGAAAAAACTTCCGGTTTTTTCTTCCTGTTTACTTCCATTGATCACAACTAATAAAACTGCATCAAAAAATATTGACTTTTCTAAAAATTTTTGGAAATTTTGAATAAATTCATTTTTACATTCTCATCCTAAATGAGAAAGTCTTCAATTTGTGCGATTTTGAACTTTTGCTAAAACATACATTTCTCGACGTTTTGAGACCTCCTGATTCCAAAAAAATGGGTTTTACGAAGATGTCTGTCTGTCTGTCTGTCTGTCTGTATCAAAATTTTGAAATCGGATAACTTGAGTAAAATTTGTCGTATCAACTTCAACTTTGGTATACTTTTTTTTGGTACCAAAATACAGGTCGAGTTCGTTAGCCAGCAATTTTCGTCCAAAATTATCAAATATAGAATATTTTCAAAATTCAAAAAAAAAAAAATTTTCAAAAAAAAATTTTCTCTAATTTTTTTCTTAAACTACAAGTAAAATCGAACAAATTTTGTTTATAAAAGTTTCCGATATAATGCAAGCCCACAAAGCTATGAATTTTTTAAGTTTACATGTGCAAAAAGGGGTACTGAAAGTGGATAAATCCTATACAAAAACTCTATTATTTTAAAAAAAAAAAAAAAAACTTCCGGTTCTTTCTTCCTGTTTACTTCCATTGATCACAACTAATAAAACTGCATCAAAAAATATTGACTTTTCTAAAAATTTTTGGAAATTTTGAATAAATTCATTTTTACATTCTCATCCTAAATGAGAAAGTCTTCAATTTGTGCGATTTTGAACTTTTGCTAAAACATACATTTCTCGACGTTTTGAGACCTCCTGATTCCAAAAAAATGGGTTTTACGAAGATGTCTGTCTGTCTGTCTGTCTGTCTGTATCAAAATTTTGAAATCGGATAACTTGAGTAAAATTTGTCGTATCAACTTCAACTTTGGTATACTTTTTTTTGGTACCAAAATACAGGTCGAGTTCGTTAGCCAGCAATTTTCGTCCAAAATTATCAAATATAGAATATTTTCAAAATTCAAAAAAAAAAAAATTTTCAAAAAAAAATTTTCTCTAATTTTTTTCTTAAACTACAAGTAAAATCGAACAAATTTTGTTTATAAAAGTTTCCGATATAATGCAACCCTACAAAGCTATGAATTTTTTAAGTTTACATGTGCAAAAAGGGGTACTGAAAGTGGATAAATCCTATACAAAAACTCTATTATTTTAAAAAAAAATGAAAAAACTTCCGGTTTTTTCTTCCTGTTTACTTCCATTGATCACAACTAATAAAACTGCATCAAAAAATATTGACTTTTCTAAAAATTTTTGGAAATTTTGAATAAATTCATTTTTACATTCTCATCCTAAATGAGAAAGTCTTCAATTTGTGCGATTTTGAACTTTTGCTAAAACATACATTTCTCGACGTTTTGAGACCTCCTGATTCCAAAAAAATGGGTTTTACGAAGATGTCTGTCTGTCTGTCTGTCTGTCTGTATCAAAATTTTGAAATCGGATAACTTGAGTAAAATTTGTCGTATCAACTTCAACTTTGGTATACTTTTTTTTGGTACCAAAATACAGGTCGAGTTCGTTAGCCAGCAATTTTCGTCCAAAATTATCAAATATAGAATATTTTCAAAATTCAAAAAAAAAAAAATTTTCAAAAAAAAATTTTCTCTAATTTTTTTCTTAAACTACAAGTAAAATCAAACAAATTTTGTTTATAAAAGTTTCCGATATAATGCAACCCCACAAAGCTATGAATTTTTTAAGTTTACATGTGCAAAAAGGGGTACTGAAAGTGGATAAATCCTATACAAAAACTCTATTATTTTAAAAAAAAATGAAAAAACTTCCGGTTTTTTCTTCCTGTTTACTTCCATTGATCACAACTAATAAAACTGCATCAAAAAATATTGACTTTTCTAAAAATTTTTGGAAATTTTGAATAAATTCATTTTTACATTCTCATCCTAAATGAGAAAGTCTTCAATTTGTGCGATTTTGAACTTTTGCTAAAACATACATTTCTCGACGTTTTGAGACCTCCTGATTCCAAAAAAATGGGTTTTACGAAGATGTCTGTCTGTCTGTCTGTCTGTCTGTATCAAAATTTTGAAATCGGATAACTTGAGTAAAATTTGTCGTATCAACTTCAACTTTGGTATACTTTTTTTTGGTACCAAAATACAGGTCGAGTTCGTTAGCCAGCAATTTTCGTCCAAAATTATCAAATATAGAATATTTTCAAAATTCAAAAAAAAAAAAATTTTCAAAAAAAAATTTTCTCTAATTTTTTTCTTAAACTACAAGTAAAATCGAACAAATTTTGTTTATAAAAGTTTCCGATATAATGCAACCCTACAAAGCTATGAATTTTTTAAGTTTACATGTGCAAAAAGGGGTACTGAAAGTGGATAAATCCTATACAAAAACTCTATTATTTTAAAAAAAAATGAAAAAACTTCCGGGTTTTTCTTCCTGTTTACTTCCATTGATCACAACTAATAAAACTGCATCAAAAAATATTGACTTTTCTAAAAATTTTTGGAAATTTTGAATAAATTCATTTTTACATTCTCATCCTAAATGAGAAAGTCTTCAATTTGTGCGATTTTGAACTTTTGCTAAAACATACATTTCTCGACGTTTTGAGACCTCCTGATTCCAAAAAAATGGGTTTTACGAAGATGTCTGTCTGTCTGTCTGTCTGTCTGTATCAAAATTTTGAAATCGGATAACTTGAGTAAAATTTGTCGTATCAACTTCAACTTTGGTATACTTTTTTTTGGTACCAAAATACAGGTCGAGTTCGTTAGCCAGCAATTTTCGTCCAAAATTATCAAATATAGAATATTTTCAAAATTCAAAAAAAAAAAAATTTTCAAAAAAAAATTTTCTCTAATTTTTTTCTTAAACTACAAGTAAAATCGAACAAATTTTGTTTATAAAAGTTTCCGATATAATGCAACCCCACAAAGCTATGAATTTTTTAAGTTTACATGTGCAAAAAGGGGTACTGAAAGTGGATAAATCCTATACAAAAACTCTATTATTTTAAAAAAAAATGAAAAAACTTCCGGTTTTTTCTTCCTGTTTACTTCCATTGATCACAACTAATAAAACTGCATCAAAAAATATTGACTTTTCTAAAAATTTTTGGAAATTTTGAATAAATTCATTTTTACATTCTCATCCTAAATGAGAAAGTCTTCAATTTGTGCGATTTTGAACTTTTGCTAAAACATACATTTCTCGACGTTTTGAGACCTCCTGATTCCAAAAAAATGGGTTTTACGAAGATGTCTGTCTGTCTGTCTGTCTGTCTGTATCAAAATTTTGAAATCGGATAACTTGAGTAAAATTTGTCGTATCAACTTCAACTTTGGTATACTTTTTTTTGGTACCAAAATACAGGTCGAGTTCGTTAGCCAGCAATTTTCGTCCAAAATTATCAAATATAGAATATTTTCAAAATTCAAAAAAAAAAAAATTTTCAAAAAAAAATTTTCTCTAATTTTTTTCTTAAACTATAAGTAAAATCGAACAAATTTTGTTTATAAAAGTTTCCGATATAATGCAACCCCACAAAGCTATGAATTTTTTAAGTTTACATGTGCAAAAAGGGGTACTGAAAGTGGATAAATCCTATACAAAAACTCTATTATTTTAAAAAAAAATGAAAAAACTTCCGGTTTTTTCTTCCTGTTTACTTCCATTGATCACAACTAATAAAACTGCATCAAAAAATATTGACTTTTCTAAAAATTTTTGGAAATTTTGAATAAAATCATTTTTACATTCTCATCCTAAATGAGAAAGTCTTCAATTTGTGCGATTTTGAACTTTTGCTAAAACATACATTTCTCGACGTTTTGAGACCTCCTGATTCCAAAAAAATGGGTTTTACGAAGATGTCTGTCTGTCTGTCTGTCTGTCTGTATCAAAATTTTGAAATCGGATAACTTGAGTAAAATTTGTCGTATCAACTTCAACTTTGGTATACTTTTTTTTGGTACCAAAATACAGGTCGAGTTCGTTAGCCAGCAATTTTCGTCCAAAATTATCAAATATAGAATATTTTCAAAATTCAAAAAAAAAAAAATTTTCAAAAAAAAATTTTCTCTAATTTTTTTCTTAAACTACAAGTAAAATCGAACAAATTTTGTTTATAAAAGTTTCCGATATAATGCAACCCCACAAAGCTATGAATTTTTTAAGTTTACATGTGCAAAAAGGGGTACTGAAAGTGGATAAATCCTATACAAAAACTCTATTATTTTAAAAAAAAATGAAAAAACTTCCGGTTCTTTCTTCCTGTTTACTTTCATTGATCACAACTAATAAAACTGCATCAAAAAATATTGACTTTTCTAAAAATTTTTGGAAATTTTGAATAAATTCATTTTTACATTCTCATCCTAAATGAGAAAGTCTTCAATTTGTGCGATTTTGAACTTTTGCTAAAACATACATTTCTCGACGTTTTGAGACCTCCTGATTCCAAAAAAATGGGTTTTACGAAGATGTCTGTCTGTCTGTCTGTCTGTCTGTATCAAAATTATGAAATCGGATAACTTGAGTAAAATTTGTCGTATCAACTTCAACTTTGGTATACTTTTTTTTGGTACCAAAATACAGGTCGAGTTCGTTAGCCAGCAATTTTCGTCCAAAATTATCAAATATAGAATATTTTCAAAATTCAAAAAAAAAAAAAATTTTCAAAAAAAAATTTTCTCTAATTTTTTTCTTAAACTACATGTAAAATCGAACAAATTTTGTTTATAAAAGTTTCCGATATAATGCAAGCCCACAAAGCTATGAATTTTTTAAGTTTACATGTGCAAAAAGGGGTACTGAAAGTGGATAAATCCTATACAAAAACTCTATTATTTTAAAAAAAAATGAAAAAACTTCCGGTTCTTTCTTCCTGTTTACTTTCATTGATCACAACTAATAAAACTGCATCAAAAAATATTGACTTTTCTAAAAATTTTTGGAAATTTTGAATAAATTCATTTTTACATTCTCATCCTAAATGAGAAAGTCTTCAATTTGTGCGATTTTGAACTTTTGCTAAAACATACATTTCTCGACGTTTTGAGACCTCCTGATTCCAAAAAAATGGGTTTTACGAAGATGTCTGTCTGTCTGTCTGTCTGTCTGTATCAAAATTTTGAAATCGGATAACTTGAGTAAAATTTGTCGTATCAACTTCAACTTTGGTATACTTTTTTTTGGTACCAAAATACAGGTCGAGTTCGTTAGCCAGCAATTTTCGTCCAAAATTATCAAATATAGAATATTTTCAAAATTCAAAAAAAAAAAAATTTTCAAAAAAAAATTTTCTCTAATTTTTTTCTTAAACTACAAGTAAAATCAAACAAATTTTGTTTATAAAAGTTTCCGATATAATGCAACCCCACAAAGCTATGAATTTTTTAAGTTTACATGTGCAAAAAGGGGTACTGAAAGTGGATAAATCCTATACAAAAACTCTATTATTTTAAAAAAAAATGAAAAAACTTCCGGTTTTTTCTTCCTGTTTACTTCCATTGATCACAACTAATAAAACTGCATCAAAAAATATTGACTTTTCTAAAAATTTTTGGAAATTTTGAATAAATTCATTTTTACATTCTCATCCTAAATGAGAAAGTCTTCAATTTGTGCGATTTTGAACTTTTGCTAAAACATACATTTCTCGACGTTTTGAGACCTCCTGATTCCAAAAAAATGGGTTTTACGAAGATGTCTGTCTGTCTGTCTGTCTGTCTGTATCAAAATTTTGAAATCGGATAACTTGAGTAAAATTTGTCGTATCAACTTCAACTTTGGTATACTTTTTTTTGGTACCAAAATACAGGTCGAGTTCGTTAGCCAGCAATTTTCGTCCAAAATTATCAAATATAGAATATTTTCAAAATTCAAAAAAAAAAAAATTTTCAAAAAAAAATTTTCTCTAATTTTTTTCTTAAACTACAAGTAAAATCGAACAAATTTTGTTTATAAAAGTTTCCGATATAATGCAACCCCACAAAGCTATGAATTTTTTAAGTTTACATGTGCAAAAAGGGGTACTGAAAGTGGATAAATCCTATACAAAAACTCTATTATTTAAAAAAAAAATGAAAAAACTTCCGGTTTTTTCTTCCTGTTTACTTCCATTGATCACAACTAATAAAACTGCATCAAAAAATATTGACTTTTCTAAAAATTTTTGGAAATTTTGAATAATTTCATTTTTACATTCTCATCCTAAATGAGAAAGTCTTCAATTTGTGCGATTTTGAACTTTTGCTAAAACATACATTTCTCGACGTTTTGAGACCTCCTGATTCCAAAAAAATGGGTTTTACGAAGATGTCTGTCTGTCTGTCTGTCTGTCTGTATCAAAATTTTGAAATCGGATAACTTGAGTAAAATTTGTCGTATCAACTTCAACTTTGGTATACTTTTTTTTGGTACCAAAATACAGGTCGAGTTCGTTAGCCAGCAATTTTCGTCCAAAATTATCAAATATAGAATATTTTCAAAATTCAAAAAAAAACAAATTTTCCAAAAAAAATTTTCTCTAATTTTTTTCTTAAACTACAAGTAAAATCGAACAAATTTTGTTTATAAAAGTTTCCGATATAATGCAACCCCACAAAGCTATGAATTTTTTAAGTTTACATGTGCAAAAAGGGGTACTGAAAGTGGATAAATCCTATACAAAAACTCTATTATTTTAAAAAAAAATGAAAAAACTTCCAGTTTTTTCTTCCTGTTTACTTCCATTGATCACAACTAATAAAACTGCATCAAAAAATATTGACTTTTCTAAAAATTTTTGGAAATTTTGAATAAATTCATTTTTACATTCTCATCCTAAATGAGAAAGTCTTCAATTTGTGCGATTTTGAACTTTTGCTAAAACATACATTTCTCGACGTTTTGAGACCTCCTGATTCCAAAAAAATGGGTTTTACGAAGATGTCTGTCTGTCTGTCTGTATCAAAATTTTGAAATCGGATAACTTGAGTAAAATTTGTCGTATCAACTTCAACTTTGGTATACTTTTTTTTGGTACCAAAATACAGGTCGAGTTCGTTAGCCAGCAATTTTCGTCCAAAATTATCAAATATAGAATATTTTCAAAATTCAAAAAAAAAAAAATTTTAAAAAAAAAATTTTCTCTAATTTGTTTCTTAAACTACAAGTAAAATCGAACAAATTTTGTTTATAAAAGTTTCCGATATAATGCAACCCCACAAAGCTATGAATTTTTTAAGTTTACATGTGCAAAAAGGGGTACTGAAAGTGGATAAATCCTATACAAAAACTCTATTATTTTAAAAAAAAATGAAAAAACTTCCGGTTTTTTCTTCCTGTTTACTTCCATTGATCACAACTAATAAAACTGCATCAAAAAATATTGACTTTTCTAAAAATTTTTGGAAATTTTGAATAAATTCATTTTTACATTCTCATCCTAAATGAGAAAGTCTTCAATTTGTGCGATTTTGAACTTTTGCTAAAACATACATTTCTCGACGTTTTGAGACCTCCTGATTCCAAAAAAATGGGTTTTACGAAGATGTCTGTCTGTCTGTCTGTCTGTCTGTATCAAAATTTTGAAATCGGATAACTTGAGTAAAATTTGTCGTATCAACTTCAACTTTGGTATACTTTTTTTTGGTACCAAAATACAGGTCGAGTTCGTTAGCCAGCAATTTTCGTCCAAAATTATCAAATATAGAATATTTTCAAAATTCAAAAAAAAAAAAATTTTCAAAAAAAAATTTTCTCTAATTTTTTTCTTAAACTACAAGTAAAATCGAACAAATTTTGTTTATAAAAGTTTCCGATATAATGCAAGCCCACAAAGCTATGAATTTTTTAAGTTTACATGTGCAAAAAGGGGTACTGAAAGTGGATAAATCCTATACAAAAACTCTATTATTTTAAAAAAAAATGAAAAAACTTCCGGTTCTTTCTTCCTGTTTACTTCCATTGATCACAACTAATAAAACTGCATCAAAAAATATTGACTTTTCTAAAAATTTTTGGAAATTTTGAATAAATTCATTTTTACATTCTCATCCTAAATGAGAAAGTCTTCAATTTGTGCGATTTTGAACTTTTGCTAAAACATACATTTCTCGACGTTTTGAGACCTCCTGATTCCAAAAAAATGGGTTTTACGAAGATGTCTGTCTGTCTGTCTGTCTGTCTGTATCAAAATTTTGAAATCGGATAACTTGAGTAAAATTTGTCGTATCAACTTCAACTTTGGTATACTTTTTTTTGGTACCAAAATACAGGTCGAGTTCGTTAGCCAGCAATTTTCGTCCAAAATTATCAAATATAGAATATTTTCAAAATTCAAAAAAAAAAAAATTTTCAAAAAAAAATTTTCTCTAATTTTTTTCTTAAACTACAAGTAAAATCGAACAAATTTTGTTTATAAAAGTTTCCGATATAATGCAACCCTACAAAGCTATGAATTTTTTAAGTTTACATGTGCAAAAAGGGGTACTGAAAGTGGATAAATCCTATACAAAAACTCTATTATTTTAAAAAAAAATGAAAAAACTTCCGGTTTTTTCTTCCTGTTTACTTCCATTGATCACAACTAATAAAACTGCATCAAAAAATATTGACTTTTCTAAAAATTTTTGGAAATTTTGAATAAATTCATTTTTACATTCTCATCCTAAATGAGAAAGTCTTCAATTTGTGCGATTTTGAACTTTTGCTAAAACATACATTTCTCGACGTTTTGAGACCTCCTGATTCCAAAAAAATGGGTTTTACGAAGATGTCTGTCTGTCTGTCTGTCTGTCTGTATCAAAATTTTGAAATCGGATAACTTGAGTAAAATTTGTCGTATCAACTTCAACTTTGGTATACTTTTTTTTGGTACCAAAATACAGGTCGAGTTCGTTAGCCAGCAATTTTCGTCCAAAATTATCAAATATAGAATATTTTCAAAATTCAAAAAAAAAAAAATTTTCAAAAAAAAATTTTCTCTAATTTTTTTCTTAAACTACAAGTAAAATCAAACAAATTTTGTTTATAAAAGTTTCCGATATAATGCAACCCCACAAAGCTATGAATTTTTTAATTTTACATGTGCAAAAAGGGGTACTGAAAGTGGATAAATCCTATACAAAAACTCTATTATTTTAAAAAAAAATGAAAAAACTTCCGGTTTTTTCTTCCTGTTTACTTCCATTGATCACAACTAATAAAACTGCATCAAAAAATATTGACTTTTCTAAAAATTTTTGGAAATTTTGAATAAATTCATTTTTACATTCTCATCCTAAATGAGAAAGTCTTCAATTTGTGCGATTTTGAACTTTTGCTAAAACATACATTTCTCGACGTTTTGAGACCTCCTGATTCCAAAAAAATGGGTTTTACGAAGATGTCTGTCTGTCTGTCTGTCTGTCTGTATCAAAATTTTGAAATCGGATAACTTGAGTAAAATTTGTCGTATCAACTTCAACTTTGGTATACTTTTTTTTGGTACCAAAATACAGGTCGAGTTCGTTAGCCAGCAATTTTCGTCCAAAATTATCAAATATAGAATATTTTCAAAATTCAAAAAAAAAAAAATTTTCAAAAAAAAATTTTCTCTAATTTTTTTCTTAAACTACAAGTAAAATCGAACAAATTTTGTTTATAAAAGTTTCCGATATAATGCAACCCCACAAAGCTATGAATTTTTTAAGTTTACATGTGCAAAAAGGGGTACTGAAAGTGGATAAATCCTATACAAAAACTCTATTATTTTAAAAAAAAATGAAAAAACTTCCGGTTTTTTCTTCCTGTTTACTTCCATTGATCACAACTAATAAAACTGCATCAAAAAATATTGACTTTTCTAAAAATTTTTGGAAATTTTGAATAAATTCATTTTTACATTCTCATCCTAAATGAGAAAGTCTTCAATTTGTGCGATTTTGAACTTTTGCTAACACATACATTTCTCGACGTTTTGAGACCTCCTGATTCCAAAAAAATGGGTTTTACGAAGATGTCTGTCTGTCTGTCTGTCTGTCTGTATCAAAATTTTGAAATCGGATAACTTGAGTAAAATTTGTCGTTTCAACTTCAACTTTGGTATACTTTTTTTTGGTACCAAAATACAGGTCGAGTTCGTTAGCCAGCAATTTCCGTCCAAAATTATCAAATATAGAATATTTTCAAAATTCAAAAAAAAAAAAATTTTCAAAAAAAAATTTTCTCTAATTTTTTTCTTAAACTACAAGTAAAATCGAACAAATTTTGTTTATAAAAGTTTCCGATATAATGCAACCCCACAAAGCTATGAATTTTTTAAGTTTACATGTGCAAAAAGGGGTACTGAAAGTGGATAAATCCTATACAAAAACTCTATTATTTTAAAAAAAAATGAAAAAACTTCCGGTTTTTTCTTCCTGTTTACTTCCATTGATCACAACTAATAAAACTGCATCAAAAAATATTGACTTTTCTAAAAATTTTTGGAAATTTTGAATAATTTCATTTTTACATTCTCATCCTAAATGAGAAAGTCTTCAATTTGTGCGATTTTGAACTTTTGCTAAAACATACATTTCTCGACGTTTTGAGACCTCCTGATTCCAAAAAAATGGGTTTTACGAAGATGTCTGTCTGTCTGTCTGTCTGTCTGTATCAAAATTTTGAAATCGGATAACTTGAGTAAAATTTGTCGTATCAACTTCAACTTTGGTATACTTTTTTTTGGTACCAAAATACAGGTCGAGTTCGTTAGCCAGCAATTTTCGTCCAAAATTATCAAATATAGAATATTTTCAAAATTCAAAAAAAAACAAATTTTCCAAAAAAAATTTTCTCTAATTTTTTTCTTAAACTACAAGTAAAATCGAACAAATTTTGTTTATAAAAGTTTCCGATATAATGCAACCCCACAAAGCTATGAATTTTTTAAGTTTACATGTGCAAAAAGGGGTACTGAAAGTGGATAAATCCTATACAAAAACTCTATTATTTTAAAAAAAAATGAAAAAACTTCCGGTTTTTTCTTCCTGTTTACTTCCATTGATCACAACTAATAAAACTGCATCAAAAAATATTGACTTTTCTAAAAATTTTTGGAAATTTTGAATAAATTCATTTTTACATTCTCATCCTAAATGAGAAAGTCTTCAATTTGTGCGATTTTGAACTTTTGCTAAAACATACATTTCTCGACGTTTTGAGACCTCCTGATTCCAAAAAAATGGGTTTTACGAAGATGTCTGTCTGTCTGTCTGTCTGTCTGTATCAAAATTTTGAAATCGGATAACTTGAGTAAAATTTGTCGTATCAACTTCAACTTTGGTATACTTTTTTTTGGTACCAAAATACAGGTCGAGTTCGTTAGCCAGCAATTTTCGTCCAAAATTATCAAATATAGAATATTTTCAAAATTCAAAAAAAAAAAAAATTTTCAAAAAAAAATTTTCTCTAATTTTTTTCTTAAACTACAAGTAAAATCGAACAAATTTTGTTTATAAAAGTTTCCGATATAATGCAACCCCACAAAGCTATGAATTTTTTAAGTTTACATGTGCAAAAAGGGGTACTGAAAGTGGATAAATCCTATACAAAAACTCTATTATTTTAAAAAAAAATGAAAAAACTTCCGGTTTTTTCTTCCTGTTTACTTCCATTGATCACAACTAATAAAACTGCATCAAAAAATATTGACTTTTCTAAAAATTTTTGGAAATTTTGAATAAATTCATTTTTACATTCTCATCCTAAATGAGAAAGTCTTCAATTTGTGCGATTTTGAACTTTTGCTAAAACATACATTTCTCGACGTTTTGAGACCTCCTGATTCCAAAAAAATGGGTTTTACGAAGATGTCTGTCTGTCTGTCTGTCTGTCTGTATCAAAATTTTGAAATCGGATAACTTGAGTAAAATTTGTCGTATCAACTTCAACTTTGGTATACTTTTTTTTGGTACCAAAATACAGGTCGAGTTCGTTAGCCAGCAATTTTCGTCCAAAATTATCAAATATAGAATATTTTCAAAATTCAAAAAAAAACAAATTTTCCAAAAAAAATTTTCTCTAATTTTTTTCTTAAACTACAAGTAAAATCGAACAAATTTTGTTTATAAAAGTTTCCGATATAATGCAACCCCACAAAGCTATGAATTTTTTAAGTTTACATGTGCAAAAAGGGGTACTGAAAGTGGATAAATCCTATACAAAAACTCTATTATTTTAAAAAAAAATGAAAAAACTTCCGGTTTTTTCTTCCTGTTTACTTCCATTGATCACAACTAATAAAACTGCATCAAAAAATATTGACTTTTCTAAAAATTTTTGGAAATTTTGAATAAATTCATTTTTACATTCTCATCCTAAATGAGAAAGTCTTCAATTTGTGCGATTTTGAACTTTTGCTAAAACATACATTTCTCGACGTTTTGAGACCTCCTGATTCCAAAAAAATGGGTTTTACGAAGATGTCTGTCTGTCTGTCTGTCTGTCTGTATCAAAATTTTGAAATCGGATAACTTGAGTAAAATTTGTCGTATCAACTTCAACTTTGGTATACTTTTTTTTGGTACCAAAATACAGGTCGAGTTCGTTAGCCAGCAATTTTCGTCCAAAATTATCAAATATAGAATATTTTCAAAATTCAAAAAAAAACAAATTTTCCAAAAAAAATTTTCTCTAATTTTTTTCTTAAACTACAAGTAAAATCGAACAAATTTTGTTTATAAAAGTTTCCGATATAATGCAACCCCACAAAGCTATGAATTTTTTAAGTTTACATGTGCAAAAAGGGGTACTGAAAGTGGATAAATCCTATACAAAAACTCTATTATTTTAAAAAAAAATGAAAAAACTTCCGGTTTTTTCTTCCTGTTTACTTCCATTGATCACAACTAATAAAACTGCATCAAAAAATATTGACTTTTCTAAAAATTTTTGGAAATTTTGAATAAATTCATTTTTACATTCTCATCCTAAATGAGAAAGTCTTCAATTTGTGCGATTTTGAACTTTTGCTAAAACATACATTTCTCGACGTTTTGAGACCTCCTGATTCCAAAAAAATGGGTTTTACGAAGATGTCTGTCTGTCTGTCTGTCTGTCTGTATCAAAATTTTGAAATCGGATAACTTGAGTAAAATTTGTCGTATCAACTTCAACTTTGGTATACTTTTTTTTGGTACCAAAATACAGGTCGAGTTCGTTAGCCAGCAATTTTCGTCCAAAATTATCAAATATAGAATATTTTCAAAATTCAAAAAAAAAAAAATTTTCAAAAAAAAATTTTCTCTAATTTTTTTCTTAAACTACAAGTAAAATCGAACAAATTTTGTTTATAAAAGTTTCCGATATAATGCAACCCCACAAAGCTATGAATTTTTTAAGTTTACATGTGCAAAAAGGGGTACTGAAAGTGGATAAATCCTATACAAAAACTCTATTATTTTAAAAAAAAATGAAAAAACTTCCGGTTTTTTCTTCCTGTTTACTTCCATTGATCACAACTAATAAAACTGCATCAAAAAATATTGACTTTTCTAAAAATTTTTGGAAATTTTGAATAAATTCATTTTTACATTCTCATCCTAAATGAGAAAGTCTTCAATTTGTGCGATTTTGAACTTTTGCTAAAACATACATTTCTCGACGTTTTGAGACCTCCTGATTCCAAAAAAATGGGTTTTACGAAGATGTCTGTCTGTCTGTCTGTCTGTCTGTATCAAAATTTTGAAATCGGATAACTTGAGTAAAATTTGTCGTATCAACTTCAACTTTGGTATACTTTTTTTTGGTACCAAAATACAGGTCGAGTTCGTTAGCCAGCAATTTTCGTCCAAAATTATCAAATATAGAATATTTTCAAAATTCAAAAAAAAAAAAATTTTCAAAAAAAAATTTTCTCTAATTTTTTTCTTAAACTACAAGTAAAATCGAACAAATTTTGTTTATAAAAGTTTCCGATATAATGCAACCCCACAAAGCTATGAATTTTTTAAGTTTACATGTGCAAAAAGGGGTACTGAAAGTGGATAAATCCTATACAAAAACTCTATTATTTTAAAAAAAAATGAAAAAACTTCCGGTTTTTTCTTCCTGTTTACTTCCATTGATCACAACTAATAAAACTGCATCAAAAAATATTGACTTTTCTAAAAATTTTTGGAAATTTTGAATAAATTCATTTTTACATTCTCATCCTAAATGAGAAAGTCTTCAATTTGTGCGATTTTGAACTATTGCTAAAACATACATTTCTCGACGTTTTGAGACCTCCTGATTCCAAAAAAATGGGTTTTACGAAGATGTCTGTCTGTCTGTCTGTCTGTCTGTATCAAAATTTTGAAATCGGATAACTTGAGTAAAATTTGTCGTATCAACTTCAACTTTGGTATACTTTTTTTTGGTACCAAAATACAGGTCGAGTTCGTTAGCCAGCAATTTTCGTCCAAAATTATCAAATATAGAATATTTTCAAAATTCAAAAAAAAAAAAATTTTCAAAAAAAAATTTTCTCTAATTTTTTTCTTAAACTACAAGTAAAATCGAACAAATTTTGTTTATAAAAGTTTCCGATATAATGCAACCCCACAAAGCTATGAATTTTTTAAGTTTACATGTGCAAAAAGGGGTACTGAAAGTGGATAAATCCTATACAAAAACTCTATTATTTTAAAAAAAAATGAAAAAACTTCCGGTTTTTTCTTCCTGTTTACTTCCATTCATCACAACTAATAAAACTGCATCAAAAAATATTGACTTTTCTAAAAATTTTTGGAAATTTTGAATAAATTCATTTTTACATTCTCATCCTAAATGAGAAAGTCTTCAATTTGTGCGATTTTGAACTTTTGCTAAAACATACATTTCTCGACGTTTTGAGACCTCCTGATTCCAAAAAAATGGGTTTTACGAAGATGTCTGTCTGTCTGTCTGTCTGTCTGTATCAAAATTTTGAAATCGGATAACTTGAGTAAAATTTGTCGTATCAACTTCAACTTTGGTATACTTTTTTTTGGTACCAAAATACAGGTCGAGTTCGTTAGCCAGCAATTTTCGTCCAAAATTATCAAATATAGAATATTTTCAAAATTCAAAAAAAAACAAATTTTCAAAAAAAAATTTTCTCTAATTTTTTTCTTAAACTACAAGTAAAATCGAACAAATTTTGTTTATAAAAGTTTCCGATATAATGCAACCCCACAAAGCTATGAATTTTTTAAGTTTACATGTGCAAAAAGGGGTACTGAAAGTGGATAAATCCTATACAAAAACTCTATTATTTTAAAAAAAAATGAAAAAACTTCCGGTTTTTTCTTCCTGTTTACTTCCATTGATCACAACTAATAAAACTGCATCAAAAAATATTGACTTTTCTAAAAATTTTTGGAAATTTTGAATAAATTCATTTTTACATTCTCATCCTAAATGAGAAAGTCTTCAATTTGTGCGATTTTGAACTTTTGCTAAAACATACATTTCTCGACGTTTTGAGACCTCCTGATTCCAAAAAAATGGGTTTTACGAAGATGTCTGTCTGTCTGTCTGTCTGTCTGTATCAAAATTTTGAAATCGGATAACTTGAGTAAAATTTGTCGTATCAACTTCAACTTTGGTATACTTTTTTTTGGTACCAAAATACAGGTCGAGTTCGTTAGCCAGCAATTTTCGTCCAAAATTATCAAATATAGAATATTTTCAAAATTCAAAAAAAAAAAAATTTTCAAAAAAAAATTTTCTCTAATTTTTTTCTTAAACTACAAGTAAAATCGAACAAATTTTGTTTATAAAAGTTTCCGATATAATGCAACCCCACAAAGCTATGAATTTTTTAAGTTTACATGTGCAAAAAGGGGTACTGAAAGTGGATAAATCCTATACAAAAACTCTATTATTTTAAAAAAAAATGAAAAAACTTCCGGTTTTTTCTTCCTGTTTACTTCCATTGATCACAACTAATAAAACTGCATCAAAAAATATTGACTTTTCTAAAAATTTTTGGAAATTTTGAATAAATTCATTTTTACATTCTCATCCTAAATGAGAAAGTCTTCAATTTGTGCGATTTTGAACTTTTGCTAAAACATACATTTCTCGACGTTTTGAGACCTCCTGATTCCAAAAAAATGGGTTTTACGAAGATGTCTGTCTGTCTGTCTGTCTGTCTGTATCAAAATTTTGAAATCGGATAACTTGAGTAAAATTTGTCGTATCAACTTCAACTTTGGTATACTTTTTTTTGGTACCAAAATACAGGTCGAGTTCGTTAGCCAGCAATTTTCGTCCAAAATTATCAAATATAGAATATTTTCAAAATTCAAAAAAAAACAAATTTTCAAAAAAAAATTTTCTCTAATTTTTTTCTTAAACTACAAGTAAAATTGAACAAATTTTGTTTATAAAAGTTTCCGATATAATGCAACCCCACAAAGCTATGAATTTTTTAAGTTTACATGTGCAAAAAGGGGTACTGAAAGTGGATAAATCCTATACAAAAACTCTATTATTTTAAAAAAAAATGAAAAAACTTCCGGTTTTTTCTTCCTGTTTACTTCCATTGATCACAACTAATAAAACTGCATCAAAAAATATTGACTTTTCTAAAAATTTTTGGAAATTTTGAATAAATTCATTTTTACATTCTCATCCTAAATGAGAAAGTCTTCAATTTGTGCGATTTTGAACTTTTGCTAAAACATACATTTCTCGACGTTTTGAGACCTCCTGATTCCAAAAAAATGGGTTTTACGAAGATGTCTGTCTGTCTGTCTGTCTGTCTGTATCAAAATTTTGAAATCGGATAACTTGAGTAAAATTTGTCGTATCAACTTCAACTTTGGTATACTTTTTTTTGGTACCAAAATACAGGTCGAGTTCGTTAGCCAGCAATTTTCGTCCAAAATTATCAAATATAGAATATTTTCAAAATTCAAAAAAAAAAAAATTTTCAAAAAAAAATTTTCTCTAATTTTTTTCTTAAACTACAAGTAAAATCGAACAAATTTTGTTTATAAAAGTTTCCGATATAATGCAACCCCACAAAGCTATGAATTTTTTAAGTTTACATGTGCAAAAAGGGGTACTGAAAGTGGATAAATCCTATACAAAAACTCTATTATTTTAAAAAAAAATGAAAAAACTTCCGGTTTTTTCTTCCTGTTTACTTCCATTGATCACAACTAATAAAACTGCATCAAAAAATATTGACTTTTCTAAAAATTTTTGGAAATTTTGAATAAATTCATTTTTACATTCTCATCCTAAATGAGAAAGTCTTCAATTTGTGCGATTTTGAACTTTTGCTAAAACATACATTTCTCGACGTTTTGAGACCTCCTGATTCCAAAAAAATGGGTTTTACGAAGATGTCTGTCTGTCTGTCTGTCTGTCTGTATCAAAATTTTGAAATCGGATAACTTGAGTAAAATTTGTCGTATCAACTTCAACTTTGGTATACTTTTTTTTGGTACCAAAATACAGGTCGAGTTCGTTAGCCAGCAATTTTCGTCCAAAATTATCAAATATAGAATATTTTCAAAATTCAAAAAAAAACAAATTTTCCAAAAAAAATTTTCTCTAATTTTTTTCTTAAACTACAAGTAAAATCGAACAAATTTTGTTTATAAAAGTTTCCGATATAATGCAACCCCACAAAGCTATGAATTTTTTAAGTTTACATGTGCAAAAAGGGGTACTGAAAGTGGATAAATCCTATACAAAAACTCTATTATTTTAAAAAAAAATGAAAAAACTTCCAGTTTTTTCTTCCTGTTTACTTCCATTGATCACAACTAATAAAACTGCATCAAAAAATATTGACTTTTCTAAAAATTTTTGGAAATTTTGAATAAATTCATTTTTACATTCTCATCCTAAATGAGAAAGTCTTCAATTTGTGCGATTTTGAACTTTTGCTAAAACATACATTTCTCGACGTTTTGAGACCTCCTGATTCCAAAAAAATGGGTTTTACGAAGATGTCTGTCTGTCTGTCTGTCTGTCTGTATCAAAATTTTGAAATCGGATAACTTGAGTAAAATTTGTCGTATCAACTTCAACTTTGGTATACTTTTTTTTGGTACCAAAATACAGGTCGAGTTCGTTAGCCAGCAATTTTCGTCCAAAATTATCAAATATAGAATATTTTCAAAATTCAAAAAAAAAAAAATTTTAAAAAAAAAATTTTCTCTAATTTGTTTCTTAAACTACAAGTAAAATCGAACAAATTTTGTTTATAAAAGTTTCCGATATAATGCAACCCCACAAAGCTATGAATTTTTTAAGTTTACATGTGCAAAAAGGGGTACTGAAAGTGGATAAATCCTATACAAAAACTCTATTATTTTAAAAAAAAATGAAAAAACTTCCGGTTTTTTCTTCCTGTTTACTTCCATTGATCACAACTAATAAAACTGCATCAAAAAATATTGACTTTTCTAAAAATTTTTGGAAATTTTGAATAAATTCATTTTTACATTCTCATCCTAAATGAGAAAGTCTTCAATTTGTGCGATTTTGAACTTTTGCTAAAACATACATTTCTCGACGTTTTGAGACCTCCTGATTCCAAAAAAATGGGTTTTACGAAGATGTCTGTCTGTCTGTCTGTCTGTCTGTATCAAAATTTTGAAATCGGATAACTTGAGTAAAATTTGTCGTATCAACTTCAACTTTGGTATACTTTTTTTTGGTACCAAAATACAGGTCGAGTTCGTTAGCCAGCAATTTTCGTCCAAAATTATCAAATATAGAATATTTTCAAAATTCAAAAAAAAACAAATTTTCAAAAAAAAATTTTCTCTAATTTTTTTCTTAAACTACAAGTAAAATCGAACAAATTTTGTTTATAAAAGTTTCCGATATAATGCAAGCCCACAAAGCTATGAATTTTTTAAGTTTACATGTGCAAAAAGGGGTACTGAAAGTGGATAAATCCTATACAAAAACTCTATTATTTTAAAAAAAAATGAAAAAACTTCCGGTTCTTTCTTCCTGTTTACTTCCATTGATCACAACTAATAAAACTGCATCAAAAAATATTGACTTTTCTAAAAATTTTTGGAAATTTTGAATAAATTCATTTTTACATTCTCATCCTAAATGAGAAAGTCTTCAATTTGTGCGATTTTGAACTTTTGCTAAAACATACATTTCTCGACGTTTTGAGACCTCCTGATTCCAAAAAAATGGGTTTTACGAAGATGTCTGTCTGTCTGTCTGTCTGTCTGTATCAAAATTTTGAAACCGGATAACTTGAGTAAAATTTGTCGTATCAACTTCAACTTTGGTATACTTTTTTTTGGTACCAAAATACAGGTCGAGTTCGTTAGCCAGCAATTTTCGTCCAAAATTATCAAATATAGAATATTTTCAAAATTCAAAAAAAAAAAAATTTTCAAAAAAAAATTTTCTCTAATTTTTTTCTTAAACTACAAGTAAAATCGAACAAATTTTGTTTATAAAAGTTTCCGATATAATGCAACCCTACAAAGCTATGAATTTTTTAAGTTTACATGTGCAAAAAGGGGTACTGAAAGTGGATAAATCCTATACAAAAACTCTATTATTTTAAAAAAAAATGAAAAAACTTCCGGTTTTTTCTTCCTGTTTACTTCCATTGATCACAACTAATAAAACTGCATCAAAAAATATTGACTTTTCTAAAAATTTTTGGAAATTTTGAATAAATTCATTTTTACATTCTCATCCTAAATGAGAAAGTCTTCAATTTGTGCGATTTTGAACTTTTGCTAAAACATACATTTCTCGACGTTTTGAGACCTCCTGATTCCAAAAAAATGGGTTTTACGAAGATGTCTGTCTGTCTGTCTGTCTGTCTGTATCAAAATTTTGAAATCGGATAACTTGAGTAAAATTTGTCGTATCAACTTCAACTTTGGTATACTTTTTTTTGGTACCAAAATACAGGTCGAGTTCGTTAGCCAGCAATTTTCGTCCAAAATTATCAAATATAGAATATTTTCAAAATTCAAAAAAAAAAAAATTTTCAAAAAAAAATTTTCTCTAATTTTTTTCTTAAACTACAAGTAAAATCAAACAAATTTTGTTTATAAAAGTTTCCGATATAATGCAACCCCACAAAGCTATGAATTTTTTAAGTTTACATGTGCAAAAAGGGGTACTGAAAGTGGATAAATCCTATACAAAAACTCTATTATTTTAAAAAAAAATGAAAAAACTTCCGGTTTTTTCTTCCTGTTTACTTCCATTGATCACAACTAATAAAACTGCATCAAAAAATATTGACTTTTCTAAAAATTTTTGGAAATTTTGAATAAATTCATTTTTACATTCTCATCCTAAATGAGAAAGTCTTCAATTTGTGCGATTTTGAACTTTTGCTAAAACATACATTTCTCGACGTTTTGAGACCTCCTGATTCCAAAAAAATGGGTTTTACGAAGATGTCTGTCTGTCTGTCTGTCTGTCTGTATCAAAATTTTGAAATCGGATAACTTGAGTAAAATTTGTCGTATCAACTTCAACTTTGGTATACTTTTTTTTGGTACCAAAATACAGGTCGAGTTCGTTAGCCAGCAATTTTCGTCCAAAATTATCAAATATAGAATATTTTCAAAATTCAAAAAAAAAAAAATTTTCAAAAAAAAATTTTCTCTAATTTTTTTCTTAAACTACAAGTAAAATCGAACAAATTTTGTTTATAAAAGTTTCCGATATAATGCAACCCCACAAAGCTATGAATTTTTTAAGTTTACATGTGCAAAAAGGGGTACTGAAAGTGGATAAATCCTATACAAAAACTCTATTATTTTAAAAAAAAATGAAAAAACTTCCGGTTTTTTCTTCCTGTTTACTTCCATTGATCACAACTAATAAAACTGCATCAAAAAATATTGACTTTTCTAAAAATTTTTGGAAATTTTGAATAAATTCATTTTTACATTCTCATCCTAAATGAGAAAGTCTTCAATTTGTGCGATTTTGAACTTTTGCTAAAACATACATTTCTCGACGTTTTGAGACCTCCTGATTCCAAAAAAATGGGTTTTACGAAGATGTCTGTCTGTCTGTCTGTCTGTCTGTATCAAAATTTTGAAATCGGATAACTTGAGTAAAATTTGTCGTATCAACTTCAACTTTGGTATACTTTTTTTTGGTACCAAAATACAGGTCGAGTTCGTTAGCCAGCAATTTTCGTCCAAAATTATCAAATATAGAATATTTTCAAAATTCAAAAAAAAACAAATTTTCAAAAAAAAATTTTCTCTAATTTTTTTCTTAAACTACAAGTAAAATCGAACAAATTTTGTTTATAAAAGTTTCCGATATAATGCAACCCCACAAAGCTATGAATTTTTTTAATTTACATGTGCAAAAAGGGGTACTGAAAGTGGATAAATCCTATACAAAAACTCTATTATTTTAAAAAAAAATGAAAAAACTTCCGGTTTTTTCTTCCTGTTTACTTCCATTGATCACAACTAATAAAACTGCATCAAAAAATATTGACTTTTCTAAAAATTTTTGGAAATTTTGAATAAATTCATTTTTACATTCTCATCCTAAATGAGAAAGTCTTCAATTTGTGCGATTTTGAACTTTTGCTAAAACATACATTTCTCGACGTTTTGAGACCTCCTGATTCCAAAAAAATGGGTTTTACGAAGATGTCTGTCTGTCTGTCTGTCTGTCTGTATCAAAATTTTGAAATCGGATAACTTGAGTAAAATTTGTCGTATCAACTTCAACTTTGGTATACTTTTTTTTGGTACCAAAATACAGGTCGAGTTCGTTAGCCAGCAATTTTCGTCCAAAATTATCAAATATAGAATATTTTCAAAATTCAAAAAAAAAAAAATTTTCAAAAAAAAATTTTCTCTAATTTTTTTCTTAAACTACAAGTAAAATCGAACAAATTTTGTTTATAAAAGTTTCCGATATAATGCAAGCCCACAAAGCTATGAATTTTTTAAGTTTACATGTGCAAAAAGGGGTACTGAAAGTGGATAAATCCTATACAAAAACTCTATTATTTTAAAAAAAAATGAAAAAACTTCCGGTTTTTTCTTCCTGTTTACTTCCATTGATTACAACTAATAAAACTGCATCAAAAAATATTGACTTTTCTAAGAATTTTTGGAAATTTTGAATAAATTCATTTTTACATTCTCATCCTAAATGAGAAAGTCTTCAATTTGTGCGATTTTGAACTTTTGCTAAAACATACATTTCTCGACGTTTTGAGACCTCCTGATTCCAAAAAATGGGTTTTACGAAGATGTCTGTCTGTCTGTCTGTCTGTCTGTATCAAAATTTTGAAATCGGATAACTTGAGTAAAATTTGTCGTATCAACTTCAACTTTGGTATACTTTTTTTTGGTACCAAAATACAGGTCGAGTTCGTTAGCCAGCAATTTTCGTCCAAAATTATCAAATATAGAATATTTTCAAAATTCAAAAAAAAAAAAAATTTTCAAAAAAAAATTTTCTCTAATTTTTTTCTTAAACTACAAGTAAAATCGAACAAATTTTGTTTATAAAAGTTTCCGATATAATGCAACCCCACAAAGCTATGAATTTTTTAAATTTACATGTGCAAAAAGGGGTACTGAAAGTGGATAAATCCTATACAAAAACTCTATTATTTTAAAAAAAAATGAAAAAACTTCCGGTTTTTTCTTCCTGTTTAC
This sequence comes from Ganaspis brasiliensis, assembly GCA_037103525.1. Classification (NCBI taxonomy): domain Eukaryota; kingdom Metazoa; phylum Arthropoda; class Insecta; order Hymenoptera; family Figitidae; genus Ganaspis; species Ganaspis brasiliensis. Next base: position 80,876 of record JAZKLR010000832.1, on the reverse strand, counting down.
TTCCATTGATCACAACTAATAAAACTGCATCAAAAAATATTGACTTTTCTAAAAATTTTTGGAAATTTTGAATAAATTCATTTTTACATTCTCATCCTAAATGAGAAAGTCTTCAATTTGTGCGATTTTGAACTTTTGCTAAAACATACATTTCTCGACGTTTTGAGACCTCCTGATTCCAAAAAAATGGGTTTTACGAAGATGTCTGTCTGTCTGTCTGTCTGTCTGTATCAAAATTTTGAAATCGGATAACTTGAGTAAAATTTGTCGTATCAACTTCAACTTTGGTATACTTTTTTTTGGTACCAAAATACAGGTCGAGTTCGTTAGCCAGCAATTTTCGTCCAAAATTATCAAATATAGAATATTTTCAAAATTCAAAAAAAAAAAAATTTTCAAAAAAAAATTTTCTCTAATTTTTTTCTTAAACTACAAGTAAAATCGAACAAATTTTGTTTATAAAAGTTTCCGATATAATGCAACCCCACAAAGCTATGAATTTTTTAAGTTTACATGTGCAAAAAGGGGTACTGAAAGTGGATAAATCCTATACAAAAACTCTATTATTTTAAAAAAAAATGAAAAAACTTCCGGTTTTTTCTTCCTGTTTACTTCCATTGATCACAACTAATAAAACTGCATCAAAAAATATTGACTTTTCTAAAAATTTTTGGAAATTTTGAATAAATTCATTTTTACATTCTCATCCTAAATGAGAAAGTCTTCAATTTGTGCGATTTTGAACTTTTGCTAAAACATACATTGCTCGACGTTTTGAGACCTCCTGATTCCAAAAAAATGGGTTTTACGAAGATGTCTGTCTGTCTGTCTGTCTGTCTGTATCAAAATTTTGAAATCGGATAACTTGAGTAAAATTTGTCGTATCAACTTCAACTTTGGTATACTTTTTTTTGGTACCAAAATACAGGTCGAGTTCGTTAGCCAGCAATTTTCGTCCAAAATTATCAAATATAGAATATTTTCAAAATTCAAAAAAAAAAAAATTTTCAAAAAAAAATTTTCTCTAATTTTTTTCTTAAACTACAAGTAAAATCGAACAAATTTTGTTTATAAAAGTTTCCGATATAATGCAACCCCACAAAGCTATGAATTTTTTAAGTTTACATGTGCAAAAAGGGGTACTGAAAGTGGATAAATCCTATACAAAAACTCTATTATTTTAAAAAAAAATGAAAAAACTTCCGGTTTTTTCTTCCTGTTTACTTCCATTCATCACAACTAATAAAACTGCATCAAAAAATATTGACTTTTCTAAAAATTTTTGGAAATTTTGAATAAATTCATTTTTACATTCTCATCCTAAATGAGAAAGTCTTCAATTTGTGCGATTTTGAACTTTTGCTAAAACATACATTTCTCGACGTTTTGAGACCTCCTGATTCCAAAAAAATGGGTTTTACGAAGATGTCTGTCTGTCTGTCTGTCTGTCTGTATCAAAATTTTGAAATCGGATAACTTGAGTAAAATTTGTCGTATCAACTTCAACTTTGGTATACTTTTTTTTGGTACCAAAATACAGGTCGAGTTCGTTAGCCAGCAATTTTCGTCCAAAATTATCAAATATAGAATATTTTCAAAATTCAAAAAAAAACAAATTTTCAAAAAAAAATTTTCTCTAATTTTTTTCTTAAACTACAAGTAAAATCGAACAAATTTTGTTTATAAAAGTTTCCGATATAATGCAAGCCCACAAAGCTATGAATTTTTTAAGTTTACATGTGCAAAAAGGGGTACTGAAAGTGGATAAATCCTATACAAAAACTCTATTATTTTAAAAAAAAATGAAAAAACTTCCGGTTCTTTCTTCCTGTTTACTTCCATTGATCACAACTAATAAAACTGCATCAAAAAATATTGACTTTTCTAAAAATTTTTGGAAATTTTGAATAAATTCATTTTTACATTCTCATCCTAAATGAGAAAGTCTTCAATTTGTGCGATTTTGAACTTTTGCTAAAACATACATTTCTCGACGTTTTGAGACCTCCTGATTCCAAAAAAATGGGTTTTACGAAGATGTCTGTCTGTCTGTCTGTCTGTCTGTATCAAAATTTTGAAACCGGATAACTTGAGTAAAATTTGTCGTATCAACTTCAACTTTGGTATACTTTTTTTTGGTACCAAAATACAGGTCGAGTTCGTTAGCCAGCAATTTTCGTCCAAAATTATCAAATATAGAATATTTTCAAAATTCAAAAAAAAAAAAATTTTCAAAAAAAAATTTTCTCTAATTTTTTTCTTAAACTACAAGTAAAATCGAACAAATTTTGTTTATAAAAGTTTCCGATATAATGCAACCCTACAAAGCTATGAATTTTTTAAGTTTACATGTGCAAAAAGGGGTACTGAAAGTGGATAAATCCTATACAAAAACTCTATTATTTTAAAAAAAAATGAAAAAACTTCCGGTTTTTTCTTCCTGTTTACTTCCATTGATCACAACTAATAAAACTGCATCAAAAAATATTGACTTTTCTAAAAATTTTTTGAAATTTTGAATAAATTCATTTTTACATTCTCATCCTAAATGAGAAAGTCTTCAATTTGTGCGATTTTGAACTTTTGCTAAAACATACATTTCTCGACGTTTTGAGACCTCCTGATTCCAAAAAAATGGGTTTTACGAAGATGTCTGTCTGTCTGTCTGTCTGTCTGTATCAAAATTTTGAAATCGGATAACTTGAGTAAAATTTGTCGTATCAACTTCAACTTTGGTATACTTTTTTTTGGTACCAAAATACAGGTCGAGTTCGTTAGCCAGCAATTTTCGTCCAAAATTATCAAATATAGAATATTTTCAAAATTCAAAAAAAAAAAAATTTTCAAAAAAAAATTTTCTCTAATTTTTTTCTTAAACTACAAGTAAAATCAAACAAATTTTGTTTATAAAAGTTTCCGATATAATGCAACCCCACAAAGCTATGAATTTTTTAAGTTTACATGTGCAAAAAGGGGTACTGAAAGTGGATAAATCCTATACAAAAACTCTATTATTTTAAAAAAAAATGAAAAAACTTCCGGTTTTTTCTTCCTGTTTACTTCCATTGATCACAACTAATAAAACTGCATCAAAAAATATTGACTTTTCTAAAAATTTTTGGAAATTTTGAATAAATTCATTTTTACATTCTCATCCTAAATGAGAAAGTCTTCAATTTGTGCGATTTTGAACTTTTGCTAAAACATACATTTCTCGACGTTTTGAGACCTCCTGATTCCAAAAAAATGGGTTTTACGAAGATGTCTGTCTGTCTGTCTGTCTGTCTGTATCAAAATTTTGAAATCGGATAACTTGAGTAAAATTTGTCGTATCAACTTCAACTTTGGTATACTTTTTTTTGGTACCAAAATACAGGTCGAGTTCGTTAGCCAGCAATTTTCGTCCAAAATTATCAAATATAGAATATTTTCAAAATTCAAAAAAAAAAAAATTTTCAAAAAAAAATTTTCTCTAATTTTTTTCTTAAACTACAAGTAAAATCGAACAAATTTTGTTTATAAAAGTTTCCGATATAATGCAACCCCACAAAGCTATGAATTTTTTAAGTTTACATGTGCAAAAAGGGGTACTGAAAGTGGATAAATCCTATACAAAAACTCTATTATTTTAAAAAAAAATGAAAAAACTTCCGGTTTTTTCTTCCTGTTTACTTCCATTGATCACAACTAATAAAACTGCATCAAAAAATATTGACTTTTCTAAAAATTTTTGGAAATTTTGAATAAATTCATTTTTACATTCTCATCCTAAATGAGAAAGTCTTCAATTTGTGCGATTTTGAACTTTTGCTAAAACATACATTTCTCGACGTTTTGAGACCTCCTGATTCAAAAAAAATGGGTTTTACGAAGATGTCTGTCTGTCTGTCTGTCTGTCTGTATCAAAATTTTGAAATCGGATAACTTGAGTAAAATTTGTCGTATCAACTTCAACTTTGGTATACTTTTTTTTGGTACCAAAATACAGGTCGAGTTCGTTAGCCAGCAATTTTCGTCCAAAATTATCAAATATAGAATATTTTCAAAATTCAAAAAAAAAAAAATTTTCAAAAAAAAATTTTCTCTAATTTTTTTCTTAAACTACAAGTAAAATCGAACAAATTTTGTTTATAAAAGTTTCCGATATAATGCAACCCCACAAAGCTATGAATTTTTTAAGTTTACATGTGCAAAAAGGGGTACTGAAAGTGGATAAATCCTATACAAAAACTCTATTATTTTAAAAAAAAATGAAAAAACTTCCGGTTTTTTCTTCCTGTTTACTTCCATTGATCACAACTAATAAAACTGCATCAAAAAATATTGACTTTTCTAAAAATTTTTGGAAATTTTGAATAAATTCATTTTTACATTCTCATCCTAAATGAGAAAGTCTTCAATTTGTGCGATTTTGAACTTTTGCTAAAACATACATTTCTCGACGTTTTGAGACCTCCTGATTCCAAAAAAATGGGTTTTACGAAGATGTCTGTCTGTCTGTCTGTCTGTCTGTATCAAAATTTTGAAATCGGATAACTTGAGTAAAATTTGTCGTATCAACTTCAACTTTGGTATACTTTTTTTTGGTACCAAAATACAGGTCGAGTTCGTTAGCCAGCAATTTTCGTCCAAAATTATCAAATATAGAATATTTTCAAAATTCAAAAAAAAACAAATTTTCAAAAAAAAATTTTCTCTAATTTTTTTCTTAAACTACAAGTAAAATCGAACAAATTTTGTTTATAAAAGTTTCCGATATAATGCAACCCCACAAAGCTATGAATTTTTTTAATTTACATGTGCAAAAAGGGGTACTGAAAGTGGATAAATCCTATACAAAAACTCTATTATTTTAAAAAAAAATGAAAAAACTTCCGGTTTTTTCTTCCTGTTTACTTCCATTGATCACAACTAATAAAACTGCATCAAAAAATATTGACTTTTCTAAAAATTTTTGGAAATTTTGAATAAATTCATTTTTACATTCTCATCCTAAATGAGAAAGTCTTCAATTTGTGCGATTTTGAACTTTTGCTAAAACATACATTTCTCGACGTTTTGAGACCTCCTGATTCCAAAAAAATGGGTTTTACGAAGATGTCTGTCTGTCTGTCTGTCTGTCTGTATCAAAATTTTGAAATCGGATAACTTGAGTAAAATTTGTCGTATCAACTTCAACTTTGGTATACTTTTTTTTGGTACCAAAATACAGGTCGAGTTCGTTAGCCAGCAATTTTCGTCCAAAATTATCAAATATAGAATATTTTCAAAATTCAAAAAAAAAAAAATTTTCAAAAAAAAATTTTCTCTAATTTTTTTCTTAAACTACAAGTAAAATCGAACAAATTTTGTTTATAAAAGTTTCCGATATAATGCAACCCCACAAAGCTATGAATTTTTTAAGTTTACATGTGCAAAAAGGGGTACTGAAAGTGGATAAATCCTATACAAAAACTCTATTATTTTAAAAAAAAATGAAAAAACTTCCGGTTTTTTCTTCCTGTTTACTTCCATTCATCACAACTAATAAAACTGCATCAAAAAATATTGACTTTTCTAAAAATTTTTGGAAATTTTGAATAAATTCATTTTTACATTCTCATCCTAAATGAGAAAGTCTTCAATTTGTGCGATTTTGAACTTTTGCTAAAACATACATTTCTCGACGTTTTGAGACCTCCTGATTCCAAAAAAATGGGTTTTACGAAGATGTCTGTCTGTCTGTCTGTCTGTCTGTATCAAAATTTTGAAATCGGATAACTTGAGTAAAATTTGTCGTATCAACTTCAACTTTGGTATACTTTTTTTTGGTACCAAAATACAGGTCGAGTTCGTTAGCCAGCAATTTTCGTCCAAAATTATCAAATATAGAATATTTTCAAAATTCAAAAAAAAAAAAATTTTCAAAAAAAAATTTTCTCTAATTTTTTTCTTAAACTACAAGTAAAATCGAACAAATTTTGTTTATAAAAGTTTCCGATATAATGCAACCCCACAAAGCTATGAATTTTTTAAGTTTACATGTGCAAAAAGGGGTACTGAAAGTGGATAAATCCTATACAAAAACTCTATTATTTTAAAAAAAAATGAAAAAACTTCCGGTTTTTTCTTCCTGTTTACTTCCATTGATCACAACTAATAAAACTGCATCAAAAAATATTGACTTTTCTAAAAATTTTTGGAAATTTTGAATAAATTCATTTTTACATTCTCATCCTAAATGAGAAAGTCTTCAATTTGTGCGATTTTGAACTTTTGCTAAAACATACATTTCTCGACGTTTTGAGACCTCCTGATTCCAAAAAAATGGGTTTTACGAAGATGTCTGTCTGTCTGTCTGTCTGTCTGTATCAAAATTTTGAAATCGGATAACTTGAGTAAAATTTGTCGTATCAACTTCAACTTTGGTATACTTTTTTTTGGTACCAAAATACAGGTCGAGTTCGTTAGCCAGCAATTTTCGTCCAAAATTATCAAATATAGAATATTTTCAAAATTCAAAAAAAAAAAAATTTTCAAAAAAAAATTTTCTCTAATTTTTTTCTTAAACTACAAGTAAAATCGAACAAATTTTGTTTATAAAAGTTTCCGATATAATGCAAGCCCACAAAGCTATGAATTTTTTAAGTTTACATGTGCAAAAAGGGGTACTGAAAGTGGATAAATCCTATACAAAAACTCTATTATTTTAAAAAAAAATGAAAAAACTTCCGGTTTTTTCTTCCTGTTTACTTCCATTGATCACAACTAATAAAACTGCATCAAAAAATATTGACTTTTCTAAGAATTTTTGGAAATTTTGAATAAATTCATTTTTACATTCTCATCCTAAATGAGAAAGTCTTCAATTTGTGCGATTTTGAACTTTTGCTAAAACATACATTTCTCGACGTTTTGAGACCTCCTGATTCCAAAAAATGGGTTTTACGAAGATGTCTGTCTGTCTGTCTGTCTGTCTGTATCAAAATTTTGAAATCGGATAACTTGAGTAAAATTTGTCGTATCAACTTCAACTTTGGTATACTTTTTTTTGGTACCAAAATACAGGTCGAGTTCGTTAGCCAGCAATTTTCGTCCAAAATTATCAAATATAGAATATTTTCAAAATTCAAAAAAAAAAAAAATTTTCAAAAAAAAATTTTCTCTAATTTTTTTCTTAAACTACAAGTAAAATCGAACAAATTTTGTTTATAAAAGTTTCCGATATAATGCAACCCCACAAAGCTATGAATTTTTTAAATTTACATGTGCAAAAAGGGGTACTGAAAGTGGATAAATCCTATACAAAAACTCTATTATTTTAAAAAAAAATGAAAAAACTTCCGGTTTTTTCTTCCTGTTTACTTCCATTGATCACAACTAATAAAACTGCATCAAAAAATATTGACTTTTCTAAAAATTTTTGGAAATTTTGAATAAATTCATTTTTACATTCTCATCCTAAATGAGAAAGTCTTCAATTTGTGCGATTTTGAACTTTTGCTAAAACATACATTTCTCGACGTTTTGAGACCTCCTGATTCCAAAAAAATGGGTTTTACGAAGATGTCTGTCTGTCTGTCTGTCTGTCTGTATCAAAATTTTGAAATCGGATAACTTGAGTAAAATTTGTCGTATCAACTTCAACTTTGGTATACTTTTTTTTGGTACCAAAATACAGGTCGAGTTCGTTAGCCAGCAATTTTCGTCCAAAATTATCAAATATAGAATATTTTCAAAATTCAAAAAAAAAAAAATTTTCAAAAAAAAATTTTCTCTAATTTTTTTCTTAAACTACAAGTAAAATCGAACAAATTTTGTTTATAAAAGTTTCCGATATAATGCAACCCCACAAAGCTATGAATTTTTTAAGTTTACATGTGCAAAAAGGGGTACTGAAAGTGGATAAATCCTATACAAAAACTCTATTATTTTAAAAAAAAATGAAAAAACTTCCGGTTTTTTCTTCCTGTTTACTTCCATTGATCACAACTAATAAAACTGCATCAAAAAATATTGACTTTTCTAAAAATTTTTGGAAATTTTGAATAAATTCATTTTTACATTCTCATCCTAAATGAGAAAGTCTTCAATTTGTGCGATTTTGAACTTTTGCTAAAACATACATTGCTCGACGTTTTGAGACCTCCTGATTCCAAAAAAATGGGTTTTACGAAGATGTCTGTCTGTCTGTCTGTCTGTCTGTATCAAAATTTTGAAATCGGATAACTTGAGTAAAATTTGTCGTATCAACTTCAACTTTGGTATACTTTTTTTTGGTACCAAAATACAGGTCGAGTTCGTTAGCCAGCAATTTTCGTCCAAAATTATCAAATATAGAATATTTTCAAAATTCAAAAAAAAAAAAATTTTCAAAAAAAAATTTTCTCTAATTTTTTTCTTAAACTACAAGTAAAATCGAACAAATTTTGTTTATAAAAGTTTCCGATATAATGCAACCCCACAAAGCTATGAATTTTTTAAGTTTACATGTGCAAAAAGGGGTACTGAAAGTGGATAAATCCTATACAAAAACTCTATTATTTTAAAAAAAAATGAAAAAACTTCCGGTTTTTTCTTCCTGTTTACTTCCATTCATCACAACTAATAAAACTGCATCAAAAAATATTGACTTTTCTAAAAATTTTTGGAAATTTTGAATAAATTCATTTTTACATTCTCATCCTAAATGAGAAAGTCTTCAATTTGTGCGATTTTGAACTTTTGCTAAAACATACATTTCTCGACGTTTTGAGACCTCCTGATTCCAAAAAAATGGGTTTTACGAAGATGTCTGTCTGTCTGTCTGTCTGTCTGTATCAAAATTTTGAAATCGGATAACTTGAGTAAAATTTGTCGTATCAACTTCAACTTTGGTATACTTTTTTTTGGTACCAAAATACAGGTCGAGTTCGTTAGCCAGCAATTTTCGTCCAAAATTATCAAATATAGAATATTTTCAAAATTCAAAAAAAAACAAATTTTCAAAAAAAAATTTTCTCTAATTTTTTTCTTAAACTACAAGTAAAATCGAACAAATTTTGTTTATAAAAGTTTCCGATATAATGCAACCCCACAAAGCTATGAATTTTTTAAGTTTACATGTGCAAAAAGGGGTACTGAAAGTGGATAAATCCTATACAAAAACTCTATTATTTTAAAAAAAAATGAAAAAACTTCCGGTTTTTTCTTCCTGTTTACTTCCATTGATCACAACTAATAAAACTGCATCAAAAAATATTGACTTTTCTAAAAATTTTTGGAAATTTTGAATAAATTCATTTTTACATTCTCATCCTAAATGAGAAAGTCTTCAATTTGTGCGATTTTGAACTTTTGCTAAAACATACATTTCTCGACGTTTTGAGACCTCCTGATTCCAAAAAAATGGGTTTTACGAAGATGTCTGTCTGTCTGTCTGTCTGTCTGTATCAAAATTTTGAAATCGGATAACTTGAGTAAAATTTGTCGTATCAACTTCAACTTTGGTATACTTTTTTTTGGTACCAAAATACAGGTCGAGTTCGTTAGCCAGCAATTTTCGTCCAAAATTATCAAATATAGAATATTTTCAAAATTCAAAAAAAAAAAAATTTTCAAAAAAAAATTTTCTCTAATTTTTTTCTTAAACTACAAGTAAAATCGAACAAATTTTGTTTATAAAAGTTTCCGATATAATGCAACCCCACAAAGCTATGAATTTTTTAAGTTTACATGTGCAAAAAGGGGTACTGAAAGTGGATAAATCCTATACAAAAACTCTATTATTTTAAAAAAAAATGAAAAAACTTCCGGTTTTTTCTTCCTGTTTACTTCCATTGATCACAACTAATAAAACTGCATCAAAAAATATTGACTTTTCTAAAAATTTTTGGAAATTTTGAATAAATTCATTTTTACATTCTCATCCTAAATGAGAAAGTCTTCAATTTGTGCGATTTTGAACTTTTGCTAAAACATACATTTCTCGACGTTTTGAGACCTCCTGATTCCAAAAAAATGGGTTTTACGAAGATGTCTGTCTGTCTGTCTGTCTGTCTGTATCAAAATTTTGAAATCGGATAACTTGAGTAAAATTTGTCGTATCAACTTCAACTTTGGTATACTTTTTTTTGGTACCAAAATACAGGTCGAGTTCGTTAGCCAGCAATTTTCGTCCAAAATTATCAAATATAGAATATTTTCAAAATTCAAAAAAAAAAAAATTTTCAAAAAAAAATTTTCTCTAATTTTTTTCTTAAACTACAAGTAAAATCGAACAAATTTTGTTTATAAAAGTTTCCGATATAATGCAACCCCACAAAGCTATGAATTTTTTAAGTTTACATGTGCAAAAAGGGGTACTGAAAGTGGATAAATCCTATACAAAAACTCTATTATTTTAAAAAAAAATGAAAAAACTTCCGGTTTTTTCTTCCTGTTTACTTCCATTCATCACAACTAATAAAACTGCATCAAAAAATATTGACTTTTCTAAAAATTTTTGGAAATTTTGAATAAATTCATTTTTACATTCTCATCCTAAATGAGAAAGTCTTCAATTTGTGCGATTTTGAACTTTTGCTAAAACATACATTTCTCGACGTTTTGAGACCTCCTGATTTCAAAAAAATGGGTTTTACGAAGATGTCTGTCTGTCTGTCTGTCTGTCTGTATCAAAATTTTGAAATCGGATAACTTGAGTAAAATTTGTCGTATCAACTTCAACTTTGGTATACTTTTTTTTGGTACCAAAATACAGGTCGAGTTCGTTAGCCAGCAATTTTCGTCCAAAATTATCAAATATAGAATATTTTCAAAATTCAAAAAAAAACAAATTTTCAAAAAAAAATTTTCTCTAATTTTTTTCTTAAACTACAAGTAAAATCGAACAAATTTTGTTTATAAAAGTTTCCGATATAATGCAACCCCACAAAGCTATAAATTTTTTAAGTTTACATGTGCAAAAAGGGGTACTGAAAGTGGATAAATCCTATACAAAAACTCTATTATTTTAAAAAAAAATGAAAAAACTTCCGGTTTTTTCTTCCTGTTTACTTCCATTGATCACAACTAATAAAACTGCATCAAAAAATATTGACTTTTCTAAAAATTTTTGGAAATTTTGAATAAATTCATTTTTACATTCTCATCCTAAATGAGAAAGTCTTCAATTTGTGCGATTTTGAACTTTTGCTAAAACATACATTTCTCGACGTTTTGAGACCTCCTGATTCCAAAAAAATGGGTTTTACGAAGATGTCTGTCTGTCTGTCTGTCTGTCTGTATCAAAATTTTGAAATCGGATAACTTGAGTAAAATTTGTCGTATCAACTTCAACTTTGGTATACTTTTTTTTGGTACCAAAATACAGGTCGAGTTCGTTAGCCAGCAATTTTCGTCCAAAATTATCAAATATAGAATATTTTCAAAATTCAAAAAAAAAAAAATTTTCAAAAAAAAATTTTCTCTAATTTTTTTCTTAAACTACAAGTAAAATCGAACAAATTTTGTTTATAAAAGTTTCCGATATAATGCAACCCCACAAAGCTATGAATTTTTTAAGTTTACATGTGCAAAAAGGGGTACTGAAAGTGGATAATTCCTATACAAAAACTCTATTATTTTAAAAAAAAATGAAAAAACTTCCGGTTTTTTCTTCCTGTTTACTTCTATTGATCACAACTAATAAAACTGCATCAAAAAATATTGACTTTTCTAAAAATTTTTGGAAATTTTGAATAAATTCATTTTTACATTCTCATCCTAAATGAGAAAGTCTTCAATTTGTGCGATTTTGAACTTTTGCTAAAACATACATTTCTCGACGTTTTGAGACCTCCTGATTCCAAAAAAATGGGTTTTACGAAGATGTCTGTCTGTCTGTCTGTCTGTCTGTCTGTATCAAAATTTTGAAATCGGATAACTTGAGTAAAATTTGTCGTATCAACTTCAACTTTGGTATACTTTTTTTTGGTACCAAAATACAGGTCGAGTTCGTTAGCCAGCAATTTTCGTCCAAAATTATCAAATATAGAATATTTTCAAAATTCAAAAAAAAAAAAATTTTCAAAAAAAAATTTTCTCTAATTTTTTTCTTAAACTACAAGTAAAATCGAACAAATTTTGTTTATAAAAGTTTCCGATATAATGCAACCCCACAAAGCTATGAATTTTTTAAGTTTACATGTGCAAAAAGGGGTACTGAAAGTGGATAAATCCTATACAAAAACTCTATTATTTTAAAAAAAAATGAAAAAACTTCCGGTTTTTTCTTCCTGTTTACTTCCATTGATCACAACTAATAAAACTGCATCAAAAAATATTGACTTTTCTAAAAATTTTTGGAAATTTTGAATAAATTCATTTTTACATTCTCATCCTAAATGAGAAAGTCTTCAATTTGTGCGATTTTGAACTTTTGCTAAAACATACATTTCTCGACGTTTTGAGACCTCCTGATTCCAAAAAAATGGGTTTTACGAAGATGTCTGTCTGTCTGTCTGTCTGTCTGTATCAAAATTTTGAAATCGGATAACTTGAGTAAAATTTGTCGTATCAACTTCAACTTTGGTATACTTTTTTTTGGTACCAAAATACAGGTCGAGTTCGTTAGCCAGCAATTTTCGTCCAAAATTATCAAATATAGAATATTTTCAAAATTCAAAAAAAAAAAAATTTTCAAAAAAAAATTTTCTCTAATTTTTTTCTTAAACTACAAGTAAAATCGAACAAATTTTGTTTATAAAAGTTTCCGATATAATGCAACCCCACAAAGCTATGAATTTTTTAAGTTTACATGTGCAAAAAGGGGTACTGAAAGTGGATAAATCCTATACAAAAACTCTATTATTTTAAAAAAAAATGAAAAAACTTCCGGTTTTTTCTTCCTGTTTACTTCCATTGATCACAACTAATAAAACTGCATTCAAAAATATTGACTTTTCTAAAAATTTTTGGAAATTTTGAATAAATTCATTTTTACATTCTCATCCTAAATGAGAAAGTCTTCAATTTGTGCGATTTTGAACTTTTGCTAAAACATACATTTCTCGACGTTTTGAGACCTCCTGATTCCAAAAAAATGGGTTTTACGAAGATGTCTGTCTGTCTGTCTGTCTGTCTGTATCAAAATTTTGAAATCGGATAACTTGAGTAAAATTTGTCGTATCAACTTCAACTTTGGTATACTTTTTTTTGGTACCAAAATACAGGTCGAGTTCGTTAGCCAGCAATTTTCGTCCAAAATTATCAAATATAGAATATTTTCAAAATTCAAGAAAAAAAAAATTTTCAAAAAAAAATTTTCTCTAATTTTTTTCTTAAACTACAAGTAAAATCGAACAAATTTTGTTTATAAAAGTTTCCGATATAATGCAACCCCACAAAGCTATGAATTTTTTAAGTTTACATGTGCAAAAAGGGGTACTGAAAGTGGATAAATCCTATACAAAAACTCTATTATTTTAAAAAAAAATGAAAAAACTTCCGGTTTTCTCTTCCTGTTTACTTCCATTGATCACAACTAATAAAACTGCATCAAAAAATATTGACTTTTCTAAAAATTTTTGGAAATTTTGAATAAATTCATTTTTACATTCTCATCCTAAATGAGAAAGTCTTCAATTTGTGCGATTTTGAACTTTTGCTAAAACATACATTTCTCGACGTTTTGAGACCTCCTGATTCCAAAAAAATGGGTTTTACGAAGATGTCTGTCTGTCTGTCTGTCTGTCTGTATCAAAATTTTGAAATCGGATAACTTGAGTAAAATTTGTCGTATCAACTTCAACTTTGGTATACTTTTTTTTGGTACCAAAATACAGGTCGAGTTCGTTAGCCAGCAATTTTCGTCCAAAATTATCAAATATAGAATATTTTCAAAATTCAAAAAAAAAAAAATTTTCAAAAAAAAATTTTCTCTAATTTTTTTCTTAAACTACAAGTAAAATCGAACAAATTTTGTTTATAAAAGTTTCCGATATAATGCAACCCCACAAAGCTATGAATTTTTTAAGTTTACATGTGCAAAAAGGGGTACTGAAAGTGGATAAATCCTATACAAAAACTCTATTATTTTAAAAAAAAATGAAAAAACTTCCGGTTTTTTCTTCCTGTTTACTTCCATTGATCACAACTAATAAAACTGCATCAAAAAATATTGACTTTTCTAAAAATTTTTGGAAATTTTGAATAAATTCATTTTTACATTCTCATCCTAAATGAGAAAGTCTTCAATTTGTGCGATTTTGAACTTTTGCTAAAACATACATTTCTCGACGTTTTGAGACCTCCTGATTCCAAAAAAATGGGTTTTACGAAGATGTCTGTCTGTCTGTCTGTCTGTCTGTATCAAAATTTTGAAATCGGATAACTTGAGTAAAATTTGTCGTATCAACTTCAACTTTGGTATACTTTTTTTTGGTACCAAAATACAGGTCGAGTTCGTTAGCCAGCAATTTTCGTCCAAAATTATCAAATATAGAATATTTTCAAAATTCAAAAAAAAAAAAAATTTTCAAAAAAAAATTTTCTCTAATTTTTTTCTTAAACTACAAGTAAAATCGAACAAATTTTGTTTATAAAAGTTTCCGATATAATGCAACCCCACAAAGCTATGAATTTTTTAAGTTTACATGTGCAAAAAGGGGTACTGAAAGTGGATAAATCCTATACAAAAACTCTATTATTTTAAAAAAAAATGAAAAAACTTCCGGTTTTCTCTTCCTGTTTACTTCCATTGATCACAACTAATAAAACTGCATCAAAAAATATTGACTTTTCTAAAAATTTTTGGAAATTTTGAATAAATTCATTTTTACATTCTCATCCTAAATGAGAAAGTCTTCAATTTGTGCGATTTTGAACTTTTGCTAAAACATACATTTCTCGACGTTTTGAGACCTCCTGATTCCAAAAAAATGGGTTTTACGAAGATGTCTGTCTGTCTGTCTGTCTGTCTGTATCAAAATTTTGAAATCGGATAACTTGAGTAAAATTTGTCGTATCAACTTCAACTTTGGTATACTTTTTTTTGGTACCAAAATACAGGTCGAGTTCGTTAGCCAGCAATTTTCGTCCAAAATTATCAAATATAGAATATTTTCAAAATTCAAGAAAAAAAAAATTTTCAAAAAAAAATTTTCTCTAATTTTTTTCTTAAACTACAAGTAAAATCGAACAAATTTTGTTTATAAAAGTTTCCGATATAATGCAACCCCACAAAGCTATGAATTTTTTAAGTTTACATGTGCAAAAAGGGGTACTGAAAGTGGATAAATCCTATACAAAAACTCTATTATTTTAAAAAAAAATGAAAAAACTTCCGGTTTTTTCTTCCTGTTTACTTCCATTGATCACAACTAATAAAACTGCATCAAAAAATATTGACTTTTCTAAAAATTTTTGGAAATTTTGAATAAATTCATTTTTACATTCTCATCCTAAATGAGAAAGTCTTCAATTTGTGCGATTTTGAACTTTTGCTAAAACATACATTTCTCGAGGTTTTGAGACCTCCTGATTCCAAAAAAATGGGTTTTACGAAGATGTCTGTCTGTCTGTCTGTCTGTCTGTATCAAAATTTTGAAATCGGATAACTTGAGTAAAATTTGTCGTATCAACTTCAACTTTGGTATACTTTTTTTTGGTACCAAAATACAGGTCAAGTTCGTTAGCCAGCAATTTTCGTCCAAAATTATCAAATATAGAATATTTTCAAAATTCAAAAAAAAAAAAATTTTAAAAAAAAAATTTTCTCTAATTTTTTTCTTAAACTACAAGTAAAATCGAAAAAATTTTGTTTATAAAAGTTTCCGATATAATGCAACCCCACAAAGCTATGAATTTTTTAAGTTTACATGTGCAAAAAGGGGTACTGAAAGTAGATAAATCCTATACAAAAACTCTATTATTTTAAAAAAAAATGAAAAAACTTCCGGTTTTTTCTTCCTGCTTACTTCCATTGATCACAACTAATAAAACTGCATCAAAAAATATTGACTTTTCTAAAAATTTTTGGAAATTTTGAATAAATTCATTTTTACATTCTCATCCTAAATGAGAAAGTCTTCAATTTGTGCGATTTTGAACTTTTGCTAAAACATACATTTCTCGACGTTTTGAGACCTCCTGATTCCAAAAAAATGGGTTTTACGAAGATGTCTGTCTGTCTGTCTGTCTGTCTGTATCAAAATTTTGAAATCGGATAACTTGAGTAAAATTTGTCGTATCAACTTCAACTTTGGTATACTTTTTTTTGGTACCAAAATACAGGTCGAGTTCGTTAGCCAGCAATTTTCGTCCAAAATTATCAAATATAGAATATTTTCAAAATTCAAAAAAAAAAAAATTTTCAAAAAAAAATTTTCTCTAATTTTTTTCTTAAACTACAAGTAAAATCGAACAAATTTTGTTTATAAAAGTTTCCGATATAATGCAACCCCACAAAGCTATGAATTTTTTAAGTTTACATGTGCAAAAAGGGGTACTGAAAGTGGATAAATCCTATACAAAAACTCTATTATTTTAAAAAAAAATGAAAAAACTTCCGGTTTTTTCTTCCTGTTTACTTCCATTGATCACAACTAATAAAACTGCATCAAAAAATATTGACTTTTCTAAAAATTTTTGGAAATTTTGAATAAATTCATTTTTACATTCTCATCCTAAATGAGAAAGTCTTCAATTTGTGCGATTTTGAACTTTTGCTAAAACATACATTTCTCGACGTTTTGAGACCTCCTGATTTCAAAAAAATGGGTTTTACGAAGATGTCTGTCTGTCTGTCTGTCTGTCTGTATCAAAATTTTGAAATCGGATAACTTGAGTAAAATTTGTCGTATCAACTTCAACTTTGGTATACTTTTTTTTGGTACCAAAATACAGGTCGAGTTCGTTAGCCAGCAATTTTCGTCCAAAATTATCAAATATAGAATATTTTCAAAATTCAAAAAAAAACAAATTTTCAAAAAAAAATTTTCTCTAATTTTTTTCTTAAACTACAAGTAAAATCGAACAAATTTTGTTTATAAAAGTTTCCGATATAATGCAACCCCACAAAGCTATAAATTTTTTAAGTTTACATGTGCAAAAAGGGGTACTGAAAGTGGATAAATCCTATACAAAAACTCTATTATTTTAAAAAAAAATGAAAAAACTTCCGGTTTTTTCTTCCTGTTTACTTCCATTGATCACAACTAATAAAACTGCATCAAAAAATATTGACTTTTCTAAAAATTTTTGGAAATTTTGAATAAATTCATTTTTACATTCTCATCCTAAATGAGAAAGTCTTCAATTTGTGCGATTTTGAACTTTTGCTAAAACATACATTTCTCGACGTTTTGAGACCTCCTGATTCCAAAAAAATGGGTTTTACGAAGATGTCTGTCTGTCTGTCTGTCTGTCTGTATCAAAATTTTGAAATCGGATAACTTGAGTAAAATTTGTCGTATCAACTTCAACTTTGGTATACTTTTTTTTGGTACCAAAATACAGGTCGAGTTCGTTAGCCAGCAATTTTCGTCCAAAATTATCAAATATAGAATATTTTCAAAATTCAAAAAAAAAAAAATTTTCAAAAAAAAATTTTCTCTAATTTTTTTCTTAAACTACAAGTAAAATCGAACAAATTTTGTTTATAAAAGTTTCCGATATAATGCAACCCCACAAAGCTATGAATTTTTTAAGTTTACATGTGCAAAAAGGGGTACTGAAAGTGGATAATTCCTATACAAAAACTCTATTATTTTAAAAAAAAATGAAAAAACTTCCGGTTTTTTCTTCCTGTTTACTTCTATTGATCACAACTAATAAAACTGCATCAAAAAATATTGACTTTTCTAAAAATTTTTGGAAATTTTGAATAAATTCATTTTTACATTCTCATCCTAAATGAGAAAGTCTTCAATTTGTGCGATTTTGAACTTTTGCTAAAACATACATTTCTCGACGTTTTGAGACCTCCTGATTCCAAAAAAATGGGTTTTACGAAGATGTCTGTCTGTCTGTCTGTCTGTCTGTCTGTATCAAAATTTTGAAATCGGATAACTTGAGTAAAATTTGTCGTATCAACTTCAACTTTGGTATACTTTTTTTTGGTACCAAAATACAGGTCGAGTTCGTTAGCCAGCAATTTTCGTCCAAAATTATCAAATATAGAATATTTTCAAAATTCAAAAAAAAAAAAATTTTCAAAAAAAAATTTTCTCTAATTTTTTTCTTAAACTACAAGTAAAATCGAACAAATTTTGTTTATAAAAGTTTCCGATATAATGCAACCCCACAAAGCTATGAATTTTTTAAGTTTACATGTGCAAAAAGGGGTACTGAAAGTGGATAAATCCTATACAAAAACTCTATTATTTTAAAAAAAAATGAAAAAACTTCCGGTTTTTTCTTCCTGTTTACTTCCATTGATCACAACTAATAAAACTGCATCAAAAAATATTGACTTTTCTAAAAATTTTTGGAAATTTTGAATAAATTCATTTTTACATTCTCATCCTAAATGAGAAAGTCTTCAATTTGTGCGATTTTGAACTTTTGCTAAAACATACATTTCTCGACGTTTTGAGACCTCCTGATTCCAAAAAAATGGGTTTTACGAAGATGTCTGTCTGTCTGTCTGTCTGTCTGTATCAAAATTTTGAAATCGGATAACTTGAGTAAAATTTGTCGTATCAACTTCAACTTTGGTATACTTTTTTTTGGTACCAAAATACAGGTCGAGTTCGTTAGCCAGCAATTTTCGTCCAAAATTATCAAATATAGAATATTTTCAAAATTCAAAAAAAAAAAAATTTTCAAAAAAAAATTTTCTCTAATTTTTTTCTTAAACTACAAGTAAAATCGAACAAATTTTGTTTATAAAAGTTTCCGATATAATGCAACCCCACAAAGCTATGAATTTTTTAAGTTTACATGTGCAAAAAGGGGTACTGAAAGTGGATAAATCCTATACAAAAACTCTATTATTTTAAAAAAAAATGAAAAAACTTCCGGTTTTTTCTTCCTGTTTACTTCCATTGATCACAACTAATAAAACTGCATTCAAAAATATTGACTTTTCTAAAAATTTTTGGAAATTTTGAATAAATTCATTTTTACATTCTCATCCTAAATGAGAAAGTCTTCAATTTGTGCGATTTTGAACTTTTGCTAAAACATACATTTCTCGACGTTTTGAGACCTCCTGATTCCAAAAAAATGGGTTTTACGAAGATGTCTGTCTGTCTGTCTGTCTGTCTGTATCAAAATTTTGAAATCGGATAACTTGAGTAAAATTTGTCGTATCAACTTCAACTTTGGTATACTTTTTTTTGGTACCAAAATACAGGTCGAGTTCGTTAGCCAGCAATTTTCGTCCAAAATTATCAAATATAGAATATTTTCAAAATTCAAGAAAAAAAAAATTTTCAAAAAAAAATTTTCTCTAATTTTTTTCTTAAACTACAAGTAAAATCGAACAAATTTTGTTTATAAAAGTTTCCGATATAATGCAACCCCACAAAGCTATGAATTTTTTAAGTTTACATGTGCAAAAAGGGGTACTGAAAGTGGATAAATCCTATACAAAAACTCTATTATTTTAAAAAAAAATGAAAAAACTTCCGGTTTTCTCTTCCTGTTTACTTCCATTGATCACAACTAATAAAACTGCATCAAAAAATATTGACTTTTCTAAAAATTTTTGGAAATTTTGAATAAATTCATTTTTACATTCTCATCCTAAATGAGAAAGTCTTCAATTTGTGCGATTTTGAACTTTTGCTAAAACATACATTTCTCGACGTTTTGAGACCTCCTGATTCCAAAAAAATGGGTTTTACGAAGATGTCTGTCTGTCTGTCTGTCTGTCTGTATCAAAATTTTGAAATCGGATAACTTGAGTAAAATTTGTCGTATCAACTTCAACTTTGGTATACTTTTTTTTGGTACCAAAATACAGGTCGAGTTCGTTAGCCAGCAATTTTCGTCCAAAATTATCAAATATAGAATATTTTCAAAATTCAAAAAAAAAAAAATTTTCAAAAAAAAATTTTCTCTAATTTTTTTCTTAAACTACAAGTAAAATCGAACAAATTTTGTTTATAAAAGTTTCCGATATAATGCAACCCCACAAAGCTATGAATTTTTTAAGTTTACATGTGCAAAAAGGGGTACTGAAAGTGGATAAATCCTATACAAAAACTCTATTATTTTAAAAAAAAATGAAAAAACTTCCGGTTTTTTCTTCCTGTTTACTTCCATTGATCACAACTAATAAAACTGCATCAAAAAATATTGACTTTTCTAAAAATTTTTGGAAATTTTGAATAAATTCATTTTTACATTCTCATCCTAAATGAGAAAGTCTTCAATTTGTGCGATTTTGAACTTTTGCTAAAACATACATTTCTCGACGTTTTGAGACCTCCTGATTCCAAAAAAATGGGTTTTACGAAGATGTCTGTCTGTCTGTCTGTCTGTCTGTATCAAAATTTTGAAATCGGATAACTTGAGTAAAATTTGTCGTATCAACTTCAACTTTGGTATACTTTTTTTTGGTACCAAAATACAGGTCGAGTTCGTTAGCCAGCAATTTTCGTCCAAAATTATCAAATATAGAATATTTTCAAAATTCAAAAAAAAAAAAATTTTCAAAAAAAAATTTTCTCTAATTTTTTTCTTAAACTACAAGTAAAATCGAACAAATTTTGTTTATAAAAGTTTCCGATATAATGCAACCCCACAAAGCTATGAATTTTTTAAGTTTACATGTGCAAAAAGGGGTACTGAAAGTGGATAAATCCTATACAAAAACTCTATTATTTTAAAAAAAAATGAAAAAACTTCCGGTTTTCTCTTCCTGTTTACTTCCATTGATCACAACTAATAAAACTGCATCAAAAAATATTGACTTTTCTAAAAATTTTTGGAAATTTTGAATAAATTCATTTTTACATTCTCATCCTAAATGAGAAAGTCTTCAATTTGTGCGATTTTGAACTTTTGCTAAAACATACATTTCTCGACGTTTTGAGACCTCCTGATTCCAAAAAAATGGGTTTTACGAAGATGTCTGTCTGTCTGTCTGTCTGTCTGTATCAAAATTTTGAAATCGGATAACTTGAGTAAAATTTGTCGTATCAACTTCAACTTTGGTATACTTTTTTTTGGTACCAAAATACAGGTCGAGTTCGTTAGCCAGCAATTTTCGTCCAAAATTATCAAATATAGAATATTTTCAAAATTCAAAAAAAAAAAAATTTTCAAAAAAAAATTTTCTCTAATTTTTTTCTTAAACTACAAGTAAAATCGAACAAATTTTGTTTATAAAAGTTTCCGATATAATGCAACCCCACAAAGCTATGAATTTTTTAAGTTTACATGTGCAAAAAGGGGTACTGAAAGTGGATAAATCCTATACAAAAACTCTATTATTTTAAAAAAAAATGAAAAAACTTCCGGTTTTTTCTTCCTGTTTACTTCCATTGATCACAACTAATAAAACTGCATTCAAAAATATTGACTTTTCTAAAAATTTTTGGAAATTTTGAATAAATTCATTTTTACATTCTCATCCTAAATGAGAAAGTCTTCAATTTGTGCGATTTTGAACTTTTGCTAAAACATACATTTCTCGACGTTTTGAGACCTCCTGATTCCAAAAAAATGGGTTTTACGAAGATGTCTGTCTGTCTGTCTGTCTGTCTGTATCAAAATTTTGAAATCGGATAACTTGAGTAAAATTTGTCGTATCAACTTCAACTTTGGTATACTTTTTTTTGGTACCAAAATACAGGTCGAGTTCGTTAGCCAGCAATTTTTGTCCAAAATTATCAAATATAGAATATTTTCAAAATTCAAGAAAAAAAAAATTTTCAAAAAAAAATTTTCTCTAATTTTTTTCTTAAACTACAAGTAAAATCGAACAAATTTTGTTTATAAAAGTTTCCGATATAATGCAACCCCACAAAGCTATGAATTTTTTAAGTTTACATGTGCAAAAAGGGGTACTGAAAGTGGATAAATCCTATACAAAAACTCTATTATTTTAAAAAAAAATGAAAAAACTTCCGGTTTTTTCTTCCTGTTTACTTCCATTGATCACAACTAATAAAACTGCATCAAAAAATATTGACTTTTCTAAAAATTTTTGGAAATTTTGAATAAATTCATTTTTACATTCTCATCCTAAATGAGAAAGTCTTCAATTTGTGCGATTTTGAACTTTTGCTAAAACATACATTTCTCGAGGTTTTGAGACCTCCTGATTCCAAAAAAATGGGTTTTACGAAGATGTCTGTCTGTCTGTCTGTCTGTCTGTATCAAAATTTTGAAATCGGATAACTTGAGTAAAATTTGTCGTATCAACTTCAACTTTGGTATACTTTTTTTTGGTACCAAAATACAGGTCAAGTTCGTTAGCCAGCAATTTTCGTCCAAAATTATCAAATATAGAATATTTTCAAAATTCAAAAAAAAAAAAATTTTAAAAAAAAAATTTTCTCTAATTTTTTTCTTAAACTACAAGTAAAATCGAAAAAATTTTGTTTATAAAAGTTTCCGATATAATGCAACCCCACAAAGCTATGAATTTTTTAAGTTTACATGTGCAAAAAGGGGTACTGAAAGTAGATAAATCCTATACAAAAACTCTATTATTTTAAAAAAAAATGAAAAAACTTCCGGTTTTTTCTTCCTGCTTACTTCCATTGATCACAACTAATAAAACTGCATCAAAAAATATTGACTTTTCTAAAAATTTTTGGAAATTTTGAATAAATTCATTTTTACATTCTCATCCTAAATGAGAAAGTCTTCAATTTGTGCGATTTTGAACTTTTGCTAAAACATACATTTCTCGACGTTTTGAGACCTCCTGATTCCAAAAAAATGGGTTTTACGAAGATGTCTGTCTGTCTGTCTGTCTGTCTGTATCAAAATTTTGAAATCGGATAACTTGAGTAAAATTTGTCGTATCAACTTCAACTTTGGTATACTTTTTTTTGGTACCAAAATACAGGTCGAGTTCGTTAGCCAGCAATTTTCGTCCAAAATTATCAAATATAGAATATTTTCAAAATTCAAGAAAAAAAAAATTTTCAAAAAAAAATTTTCTCTAATTTTTTTCTTAAACTACAAGTAAAATCGAACAAATTTTGTTTATAAAAGTTTCCGATATAATGCAACCCCACAAAGCTATGAATTTTTTAAGTTTACATGTGCAAAAAGGGGTACTGAAAGTGGATAAATCCTATACAAAAACTCTATTATTTTAAAAAAAAATGAAAAAACTTCCGGTTTTTTCTTCCTGTTTACTTCCATTGATCACAACTAATAAAACTGCATCAAAAAATATTGACTTTTCTAAAAATTTTTGGAAATTTTGAATAAATTCATTTTTACATTCTCATCCTAAATGAGAAAGTCTTCAATTTGTGCGATTTTGAACTTTTGCTAAAACATACATTTCTCGAGGTTTTGAGACCTCCTGATTCCAAAAAAATGGGTTTTACGAAGATGTCTGTCTGTCTGTCTGTCTGTCTGTATCAAAATTTTGAAATCGGATAACTTGAGTAAAATTTGTCGTATCAACTTCAACTTTGGTATACTTTTTTTTGGTACCAAAATACAGGTCGAGTTCGTTAGCCAGCAATTTTCGTCCAAAATTATCAAATATAGAATATTTTCAAAATTCAAAAAAAAAAAAAAATTTCAAAAAAAAATTTTCTCTAATTTTTTTCTTAAACTACAAGTAAAATCGAACAAATTTTGTTTATAAAAGTTTCCGATATAATGCAACCCCACAAAGCTATGAATTTTTTAAGTTTACATGTGCAAAAAGGGGAACTGAAAGTGGATAAATCCTATACAAAAACTCTATTATTTTAAAAAAAAATGAAAAAACTTCCGGTTTTTTCTTCCTGTTTACTTCCATTGATCACAACTAATAAAACTGCATCAAAAAATATTGACTTTTCTAAAAATTTTTGGAAATTTTGAATAAATTCATTTTTACATTCTCATCCTAAATGAGAAAGTCTTCAATTTGTGCGATTTTGAACTTTTGCTAAAACATACATTTCTCGACGTTTTGACACCTCCTGATTCCAAAAAAATGGGTTTTACGAAGATGTCTGTCTGTCTGTCTGTCTGTCTGTATCAAAATTTTGAAATCGGATAACTTGAGTAAAATTTGTCGTATCAACTTCAACTTTGGTATACTTTTTTTTGGTACCAAAATACAGGTCGAGTTCGTTAGCCAGCAATTTTCGTCCAAAATTATCAAATATAGAATATTTTCAAAATTCAAAAAAAAAAAAATTTTCAAAAAAAAATTTTCTCTAATTTTTTTCTTAAACTACAAGTAAAATCGAACAAATTTTGTTTATAAAAGTTTCCGATATAATGCAACCCCACAAAGCTATGAATTTTTTAAGTTTACATGTGCAAAAAGGGGTACTGAAAGTGGATAAATCCTATACAAAAACTCTATTATTTTAAAAAAAAATGAAAAAACTTCCGGTTTTTTCTTCCTGTTTACTTCCATTGATCACAACTAATAAAACTGCATAAAAAAATATTGACTTTTCTAAAAATTTTTGGAAATTTTGAATAAATTCATTTTTACATTCTCATCCTAAATGAGAAAGTCTTCAATTTGTGCGATTTTGAACTTTTGCTAAAACATACATTTCTCGACGTTTTGAGACCTCCTGATTCCAAAAAAATGGGTTTTACGAAGATGTCTGTCTGTCTGTCTGTCTGTCTGTATCAAAATTTTGAAATCGGATAACTTGAGTAAAATTTGTCGTATCAACTTCAACTTTGGTATACTTTTTTTTGGTACCAAAATACAGGTCGAGTTCGTTAGCCAGCAATTTTCGTCCAAAATTATCAAATATAGAATATTTTCAAAATTCAAAAAAAAAAAAATTTTCAAAAAAAAATTTTCTCTAATTTTTTTCTTAAACTACAAGTAAAATCGAACAAATTTTGTTTATAAAAGTTTCCGATATAATGCAACCCCACAAAGCTATGAATTTTTTAAGTTTACATGTGCAAAAAGGGGTACTGAAAGTGGATAAATCCTATACAAAAACTCTATTATTTTAAAAAAAAATGAAAAAACTTCCGGTTTTTTCTTCCTGTTTACTTCCATTGATCACAACTAATAAAACTGCATCAAAAAATATTGACTTTTCTAAAAATTTTTGGAAATTTTGAATAAATTCATTTTTACATTCTCATCCTAAATGAGAAAGTCTTCAATTTGTGCGATTTTGAACTTTTGCTAAAACATACATTTCTCGACGTTTTGAGACCTCCTGATTCCAAAAAAATGGGTTTTACGAAGATGTCTGTCTGTCTGTCTGTCTGTCTGTATCAAAATTTTGAAATCGGATAACTTGAGTAAAATTTGTCGTATCAACTTCAACTTTGGTATACTTTTTTTTGGTACCAAAATACAGGTCGAGTTCGTTAGCCAGCAATTTTCGTCCAAAATTATCAAATATAGAATATTTTCAAAATTCAAAAAAAAAAAAATTTTCAAAAAAAAATTTTCTCTAATTTTTTTCTTAAACTACAAGTAAAATTGAACAAATTTTGTTTATAAAAGTTTCCGATATAATGCAACCCCACAAAGCTATGAATTTTTTAAGTTTACATGTGCAAAAAGGGGTACTGAAAGTGGATAAATCCTATACAAAAACTCTATTATTTTAAAAAAAAATGAAAAAACTTCCGGTTTTTTCTTCCTGTTTACTTCCATTGATCACAACTAATAAAACTGCATCAAAAAATATTGACTTTTCTAAAAATTTTTGGAAATTTTGAATAAATTCATTTTTACATTCTCATCCTAAATGAGAAAGTCTTCAATTTGTGCGATTTTGAACTTTTGCTAAAACATACATTTCTCGACGTTTTGAGACCTCCTGATTCCAAAAAAATGGGTTTTACGAAGATGTCTGTCTGTCTGTCTGTCTGTCTGTATCAAAATTTTGAAATCGGATAACTTGAGTAAAATTTGTCGTATCAACTTCAACTTTGGTATACTTTTTTTTGGTACCAAAATACAGGTCGAGTTCGTTAGCCAGCAATTTTCGTCCAAAATTATCAAATATAGAATATTTTCAAAAATCAAAAAAAAAAAAATTTTCTCTAATTTTTTTCTTAAACTACAAGTAAAATCGAACAAATTTTGTTTATAAAAGTTTCCGATATAATGCAACCCCACAAAGCTATGAATTTTTTAAGTTTACATGTGCAAAAAGGGGTACTGAAAGTGGATAAATCCTATACAAAAACTCTATTATTTTAAAAAAAAATGAAAAAACTTCCGGTTTTTTCTTCCTGTTTACTTCCATTGATCACAACTAATAAAACTGCATCAAAAAATATTGACTTTTCTAAAAATTTTTGGAAATTTTGAATAAATTCATTTTTACATTCTCATCCTAAATGAGAAAGTCTTCAATTTGTGCGATTTTGAACTTTTGCTAAAACATACATTTCTCGACGTTTTGAGACCTCCTGATTCCAAAAAAATGGGTTTTACGAAGATGTCTGTCTGTCTGTCTGTCTGTCTGTCTGTATCAAAATTTTGAAATCGGATAACTTGAGTAAAATTTGTCGTATCAACTTCAACTTTGGTATACTTTTTTTTGGTACCAAAATACAGGTCGAGTTCGTTAGCCAGCAATTTTCGTCCAAAATTATCAAATATAGAATATTTTCAAAATTCAAAAAAAAAAAAATTTTCAAAAAAAAATTTTCTCTAATTTTTTTCTTAAACTACAAGTAAAATCGAACAAATTTTGTTTATAAAAGTTTCCGATATAATGCAACCCCACAAAGCTATGAATTTTTTAAGTTTACATGTGCAAAAAGGGGTACTGAAAGTGGATAAATCCTATACAAAAACTCTATTATTTTAAAAAAAAATGAAAAAACTTCCGGTTTTTTCTTCCTGTTTACTTCCATTGATCACAACTAATAAAACTGCATCAAAAAATATTGACTTTTCTAAAATTTTTGGAAATTTTGAATAACTTCATTTTTACATTCTCATCCTAAATGAGAAAGTCTTCAATTTGTGCGATTTTGAACTTTTGCTAAAACATACATTTCTCGACGTTTTGAGACCTCCTGATTCCAAAAAAATGGGTTTTACGAAGATGTCTGTCTGTCTGTCTGTCTGTCTGTATCAAAATTTTGAAATCGGATAACTTGAGTAAAATTTGTCGTATCAACTTCAACTTTGGTATACTTTTTTTTGGTACCAAAATACAGGTCGAGTTCGTTAGCCAGCAATTTTCGTCCAAAATTATCAAATATAGAATATTTTCAAAAATCAAAAAAAAAAAAATTTTCTCTAATTTTTTTCTTAAACTACAAGTAAAATCGAACAAATTTTGTTTATAAAAGTTTCCGATATAATGCAACCCCACAAAGCTATGAATTTTTTAAGTTTACATGTGCAAAAAGGGGTACTGAAAGTGGATAAATCCTATACAAAAACTCTATTATTTTAAAAAAAAATGAAAAAACTTCCGGTTTTTTCTTCCTGTTTACTTCCATTGATCACAACTAATAAAACTGCATCAAAAAATATTGACTTTTCTAAAAATTTTTGGAAATTTTGAATAAATTCATTTTTACATTCTCATCCTAAATGAAAAAGTCTTCAATTTGTGCGATTTTGAACTTTTGCTAAAACATACATTTCTCGACGTTTTGAGACCTCCTGATTCCAAAAAAATGGGTTTTACGAAGATGTCTGTCTGTCTGTCTGTCTGTCTGTATCAAAATTTTGAAATCGGATAACTTGAGTAAAATTTGTCGTATCAACTTCAACTTTGGTATACTTTTTTTTGGTACCAAAATACAGGTCGAGTTCGTTAGCCAGCAATTTTCGTCCAAAATTATCAAATATAGAATATTTTCAAAATTCAAAAAAAAAAAAATTTTCAAAAAAAAATTTTCTCTAATTTTTTTCTTAAACTACAAGTAAAATCGAACAAATTTTGTTTATAAAAGTTTCCGAAATAATGCAACCCCACAAAGCTATGAATTTTTTAAGTTTACATGTGCAAAAAGGGGTACTGAAAGTGGATAAATCCTATACAAAAACTCTATTATTTTAAAAAAAAATGAAAAAACTTCCGGTTTTTTCTTCCTGTTTACTTCCATTGATCACAACTAATAAAACTGCATCAAAAAATATTGACTTTTCTAAAAATTTTTGGAAATTTTGAATAAATTCATTTTTACATTCTCATCCTAAATGAGAAAGTCTTCAATTTGTGCGATTTTGAACTTTTGCTAAAACATACATTTCTCGACGTTTTGAGACCTCCTGATTCCAAAAAAATGGGTTTTACGAAGATGTCTGTCTGTCTGTCTGTCTGTCTGTCTGTATCAAAATTTTGAAATCGGATAACTTGAGTAAAATTTGTCGTATCAACTTCAACTTTGGTATACTTTTTTTTGGTACCAAAATACAGGTCGAGTTCGTTAGCCAGCAATTTTCGTCCAAAATTATCAAATATAGAATATTTTCAAAATTCAAAAAAAAAAAATTTTCAAAAAAAAATTTTCTCTAATTTTTTTCTTAAACTACAAGTAAAATCGAACAAATTTTGTTTATAAAAGTTTCCGATATAATGCAACCCCACAAAGCTATGAATTTTTTAAGTTTACATGTGCAAAAAGGGGTACTGAAAGTGGATAAATCCTATACAAAAACTCTATTATTTTAAAAAAAAATGAAAAAACTTCCGGTTTTTTCTTCCTGTTTACTTCCATTGATCACAACTAATAAAACTGCATCAAAAAATATTGACTTTTCTAAAAATTTTTGGAAATTTTGAATAAATTCATTTTTACATTCTCATCCTAAATGAGAAAGTCTTCAATTTGTGCGATTTTGAACTTTTGCTAAAACATACATTTCTCGACGTTTTGAGACCTCCTGATTCCAAAAAAATGGGTTTTACGAAGATGTCTGTCTGTCTGTCTGTCTGTCTGTCTGTATCAAAATTTTGAAATCGGATAACTTGAGTAAAATTTGTCGTATCAACTTCAACTTTGGTATACTTTTTTTTGGTACCAAAATACAGGTCGAGTTCGTTAGCCAGCAATTTTCGTCCAAAATTATCAAATATAGAATATTTTCAAAATTCAAAAAAAAAAAAATTTTCAAAAAAAAATTTTCTCTAATTTTTTTCTTAAACTACAAGTAAAATCGAACAAATTTTGTTTATAAAAGTTTCCGATATAATGCAACCCCACAAAGCTATGAATTTTTTAAGTTTACATGTGCAAAAAGGGGTACTGAAAGTGGATAAATCCTATACAAAAACTCTATTATTTTAAAAAAAAATGAAAAAACTTCCGGTTTTTTCTTCCTGTTTACTTCCATTGATCACAACTAATAAAATTGCATCAAAAAATATTGACTTTTCTAAAAATTTTTGGAAATTTTGAATAAATTCATTTTTACATTCTCATCCTAAATGAGAAAGTCTTCAATTTGTGCGATTTTGAACTTTTGCTAAAACATACATTTCTCGACGTTTTGAGACCTCCTGATTCCAAAAAAATGGGTTTTACGAAGATGTCTGTCTGTCTGTCTGTCTGTCTGTATCAAAATTTTGAAACCGGATAACTTGAGTAAAATTTGTCGTATCAACTTCAACTTTGGTATACTTTTTTTTGGTACCAAAATACAGGTCGAGTTCGTTAGCCAGCAATTTTCGTCCAAAATTATCAAATATAGAATATTTTCAAAATTCAAAAAAAAAAAAATTTTCAAAAAAAAATTTTCTCTAATTTTTTTCTTAAACTACAAGTAAAATCGAACAAATTTTGTTTATAAAAGTTTCCGATATAATGCAACCCCACAAAGCTATGAATTTTTTAAGTTTACATGTGCAAAAAGGGGTACTGAAAGTGGATAAATCCTATACAAAAACTCTATTATTTTAAAAAAAAATGAAAAAACTTCCGGTTTTTTCTTCCTGTTTACTTCCATTGATCACAACTAATAAAACTGCATCAAAAAATATTGACTTTTCTAAAAATTTTTGGAAATTTTGAATAAATTCATTTTTACATTCTCATCCTAAATGAGAAAGTCTTCAATTTGTGCGATTTTGAACTTTTGCTAAAACATACATTTCTCGACGTTTTGAGACCTCCTGATTCCAAAAAAATGGGTTTTACGAAGATGTCTGTCTGTCTGTCTGTCTGTCTGTCTGTATCAAAATTTTGAAATCGGATAACTTGAGTAAAATTTGTCGTATCAACTTCAACTTTGGTATACTTTTTTTTGGTACCAAAATACAGGTCGAGTTCGTTAGCCAGCAATTTTCGTCCAAAATTATCAAATATAGAATATTTTCAAAATTCAAAAAAAAAAAATTTTCAAAAAAAAATTTTCTCTAATTTTTTTCTTAAACTACAAGTAAAATCGAACAAATTTTGTTTATAAAAGTTTCCGATATAATGCAACCCCACAAAGCTATGAATTTTTTAAGTTTACATGTGCAAAAAGGGGTACTGAAAGTGGATAAATCCTATACAAAAACTCTATTATTTTAAAAAAAAATGAAAAAACTTCCGGTTTTTTCTTCCTGTTTACTTCCATTGATCACAACTAATAAAACTGCATCAAAAAATATTGACTTTTCTAAAAATTTTTGGAAATTTTGAATAAATTCATTTTTACATTCTCATCCTAAATGAGAAAGTCTTCAATTTGTGCGATTTTGAACTTTTGCTAAAACATACATTTCTCGACGTTTTGAGACCTCCTGATTCCAAAAAAATGGGTTTTACGAAGATGTCTGTCTGTCTGTCTGTCTGTCTGTCTGTATCAAAATTTTGAAATCGGATAACTTGAGTAAAATTTGTCGTATCAACTTCAACTTTGGTATACTTTTTTTTGGTACCAAAATACAGGTCGAGTTCGTTAGCCAGCAATTTTCGTCCAAAATTATCAAATATAGAATATTTTCAAAATTCAAAAAAAAAAAAATTTTCAAAAAAAAATTTTCTCTAATTTTTTTCTTAAACTACAAGTAAAATCGAACAAATTTTGTTTATAAAAGTTTCCGATATAATGCAACCCCACAAAGCTATGAATTTTTTAAGTTTACATGTGCAAAAAGGGGTACTGAAAGTGGATAAATCCTATACAAAAACTCTATTATTTTAAAAAAAAATGAAAAAACTTCCGGTTTTTTCTTCCTGTTTACTTCCATTGATCACAACTAATAAAACTGCATCAAAAAATATTGACTTTTCTAAAAATTTTTGGAAATTTTGAATAAATTCATTTTTACATTCTCATCCTAAATGAGAAAGTCTTCAATTTGTGCGATTTTGAACTTTTGCTAAAACATACATTTCTCGACGTTTTGAGACCTCCTGATTCCAAAAAAATGGGTTTTACGAAGATGTCTGTCTGTCTGTCTGTCTGTCTGTATCAAAATTTTGAAATCGGATAACTTGAGTAAAATTTGTCGTATCAACTTCAACTTTGGTATACTTTTTTTTGGTACCAAAATACAGGTCGAGTTCGTTAGCCAGCAATTTTCGTCCAAAATTATCAAATATAGAATATTTTCAAAATTCAAAAAAAAAAAATTTTCAAAAAAAAATTTTCTCTAATTTTTTTCTTAAACTACAAGTAAAATCGAACAAATTTTGTTTATAAAAGTTTCCGATATAATGCAACCCCACAAAGCTATGAATTTTTTAAGTTTACATGTGCAAAAAGGGGTACTGAAAGTGGATAAATCCTATACAAAAACTCTATTATTTTAAAAAAAAATGAAAAAACTTCCGGTTTTTTCTTCCTGTTTACTTCCATTGATCACAACTAATAAAACTGCATCAAAAAATATTGACTTTTCTAAAAATTTTTGGAAATTTTGAATAAATTCATTTTTACATTCTCATCCTAAATGAGAAAGTCTTCAATTTGTGCGATTTTGAACTTTTGCTAAAACATACATTTCTCGACGTTTTGAGACCTCCTGATTCCAAAAAAATGGGTTTTACGAAGATGTCTGTCTGTCTGTCTGTCTGTCTGTATCAAAATTTTGAAATCGGATAACTTGAGTAAAATTTGTCGTATCAACTTCAACTTTGGTATACTTTTTTTTGGTACCAAAATACAGGTCGAGTTCGTTAGCCAGCAATTTTCGTCCAAAATTATCAAATATAGAATAT
Source organism: Ganaspis brasiliensis (assembly GCA_037103525.1). Classification (NCBI taxonomy): domain Eukaryota; kingdom Metazoa; phylum Arthropoda; class Insecta; order Hymenoptera; family Figitidae; genus Ganaspis; species Ganaspis brasiliensis. The sequence goes on along the minus strand of JAZKLR010000832.1, from coordinate 48,686 downwards.
TTTCAAAATTCAAAAAAAAAAAATTTTCAAAAAAAAATTTTCTATAATTTTTTTCTTAAACTACAAGTAAAATCAAACAAATTTTGTTTATAAAAGTTTCCGATATAATGCAACCCCACAAAGCTATGAATTTTTTAAGTTTACATGTGCAAAAAGGGGTACTGAAAGTGGATAAATCCTATACAAAAACTCTATTATTTTAAAAAAAAATGAAAAAACTTCCGGTTTTTTCTTCCTGTTTACTTCCATTGATCACAACTAATAAAACTGCATCAAAAAATATTGACTTTTCTAAAAATTTTTGGAAATTTTGAATAAATTCATTTTTACATTCTCATCCTAAATGAGAAAGTCTTCAATTTGTGCGATTTTGAACTTTTGCTAAAACATACATTTCTCGACGTTTTGAGACCTCCTGATTCCAAAAAAATGGGTTTTACGAAGATGTCTGTCTGTCTGTCTGTCTGTCTGTATCAAAATTTTGAAATCGGATAACTTGAGTAAAATTTGTCGTATCAACTTCAACTTTGGTATACTTTTTTTTGGTACCAAAATACAGGTCGAGTTCGTTAGCCAGCAATTTTCGTCCAAAATTATCAAATATAGAATATTTTCAAAAATCAAAAAAAAAAAAATTTTCAAAAAAAAATTTTCTCTAATTTTTTTCTTAAACTACAAGTAAAATCGAACAAATTTTGTTTATAAAAGTTTCCGATATAATGCAACCCCACAAAGCTATGAATTTTTTAAGTTTACATGTGCAAAAAGGGGTACTGAAAGTGGATAAATCCTATACAAAAACTCTATTATTTTAAAAAAAAATGAAAAAACTTCCGGTTTTTTCTTCCTGTTTACTTCCATTGATCACAACTAATAAAACTGCATCAAAAAATATTGACTTTTCTAAAAATTTTTGGAAATTTTGAATAAATTCATTTTTACATTCTCATCCTAAATGAGAAAGTCTTCAATTTGTGCGATTTTGAACTTTTGCTAAAACATACATTTCTCGACGTTTTGAGACCTCCTGATTCCAAAAAAATGGGTTTTACGAAGATGTCTGTCTGTCTGTCTGTCTGTCTGTCTGTATCAAAATTTTGAAATCGGATAACTTGAGTAAAATTTGTCGTATCAACTTCAACTTTGGTATACTTTTTTTTGGTACCAAAATACAGGTCGAGTTCGTTAGCCAGCAATTTTCGTCCAAAATTATCAAATATAGAATATTTTCAAAATTCAAAAAAAAAAAAATTTTCAAAAAAAAATTTTCTCTAATTTTTTTCTTAAACTACAAGTAAAATCGAACAAATTTTGTTTATAAAAGTTTCCGATATAATGCAACCCCACAAAGCTATGAATTTTTTAAGTTTACATGTGCAAAAAGGGGTACTGAAAGTGGATAAATCCTATACAAAAACTCTATTATTTTAAAAAAAAATGAAAAAACTTCCGGTTTTTTCTTCCTGTTTACTTCCATTGATCACAACTAATAAAACTGCATCAAAAAATATTGACTTTTCTAAAAATTTTTGGAAATTTTGAATAAATTCATTTTTACATTCTCATCCTAAATGAGAAAGTCTTCAATTTGTGCGATTTTGAACTTTTGCTAAAACATACATTTCTCGACGTTTTGAGACCTCCTGATTCCAAAAAAATGGGTTTTACGAAGATGTCTGTCTGTCTGTCTGTCTGTCTGTATCAAAATTTTGAAATCGGATAACTTGAGTAAAATTTGTCGTATCAACTTCAACTTTGGTATACTTTTTTTTGGTACCAAAATACAGGTCGAGTTCGTTAGCCAGCAATTTTCGTTCAAAATTATCAAATATAGAATATTTTCAAAATTCAAAAAAAAAAAAATTTTCAAAAAAAAATTTTCTCTAATTTTTTTCTTAAACTACAAGTAAAATCGAACAAATTTTGTTTATAAAAGTTTCCGATATAATGCAACCCCACAAAGCTATGAATTTTTTAAGTTTACATGTGCAAAAAGGGGTACTGAAAGTGGATAAATCCTATACAAAAACTCTATTATTTTAAAAAAAAATGAAAAAACTTCCGGTTTTTTCTTCCTGTTTACTTCCATTGATCACAACTAATAAAACTGCATCAAAAAATATTGACTTTTCTAAAAATTTTTGGAAATTTTGAATAAATTCATTTTTACATTCTCATCCTAAATGAGAAAGTCTTCAATTTGTGCGATTTTGAACTTTTGCTAAAACATACATTTCTCGACGTTTTGAGACCTCCTGATTCCAAAAAAATGGGTTTTACGAAGATGTCTGTCTGTCTGTCTGTCTGTCTGTATCAAAATTTTGAAATCGGATAACTTGAGTAAAATTTGTCGTATCAACTTCAACTTTGGTATACTTTTTTTTGGTACCAAAATACAGGTCGAGTTCGTTAGCCAGCAATTTTCGTCCAAAATTGTCAAATATAGAATATTTTCAAAAATCAAAAAAAAAAAAATTTTCAAAAAAAAATTTTCTCTAATTTTTTTCTTAAACTACAAGTAAAATCGAACAAATTTTGTTTATAAAAGTTTCCGATATAATGCAACCCCACAAAGCTATGAATTTTTTAAGTTTACATGTGCAAAAAGGGGTACTGAAAGTGGATAAATCCTATACAAAAACTCTATTATTTTAAAAAAAAATGAAAAAACTTCCGGTTTTTTCTTCCTGTTTACTTCCATTGATCACAACTAATAAAACTGCATCAAAAAATATTGACTTTTCTAAAAATTTTTGGAAATTTTGAATAAATTCATTTTTACATTCTCATCCTAAATGAGAAAGTCTTCAATTTGTGCGATTTTGAACTTTTGCTAAAACATACATTTCTCGACGTTTTGAGACCTCCTGATTCCAAAAAAATGGGTTTTACGAAGATGTCTGTCTGTCTGTCTGTCTGTCTGTCTGTATCAAAATTTTGAAATCGGATAACTTGAGTAAAATTTGTCGTATCAACTTCAACTTGGGTATACTTTTTTTTGGTACCAAAATACAGGTCGAGTTCGTTAGCCAGCAATTTTCGTCCAAAATTATCAAATATAGAATATTTTCAAAATTCAAAAAAAAAAAAATTTTCAAAAAAAAATTTTCTCTAATTTTTTTCTTAAACTACAAGTAAAATCGAACAAATTTTGTTTATAAAAGTTTCCGATATAATGCAACCCCACAAAGCTATGAATTTTTTAAGTTTACATGTGCAAAAAGGGGTACTGAAAGTGGATAAATCCTATACAAAAACTCTATTATTTTAAAAAAAAATGAAAAAACTTCCGGTTTTTTCTTCCTGTTTACTTCCATTGATCACAACTAATAAAACTGCATCAAAAAATATTGACTTTTCTAAAAATTTTTGGAAATTTTGAATAAATTCATTTTTACATTCTCATCCTAAATGAGAAAGTCTTCAATTTGTGCGATTTTGAACTTTTGCTAAAACATACATTTCTCGACGTTTTGAGACCTCCTGATTCCAAAAAAATGGGTTTTACGAAGATGTCTGTCTGTCTGTCTGTCTGTCTGTCTGTATCAAAATTTTGAAATCGGATAACTTGAGTAAAATTTGTCGTATCAACTTCAACTTTGGTATACTTTTTTTTGGTACCAAAATACAGGTCGAGTTCGTTAGCCAGCAATTTTCGTTCGAAATTATCAAATATAGAATATTTTCAAAATTCAAAAAAAAAAAAATTTTCAAAAAAAAATTTTCTCTAATTTTTTTCTTAAACTACAAGTAAAATCGAACAAATTTTGTTTATAAAAGTTTCCGATATAATGCAACCCCACAAAGCTATGAATTTTTTAAGTTTACATGTGCAAAAAGGGGTACTGAAAGTGGATAAATCCTATACAAAAACTCTATTATTTTAAAAAAAAATGAAAAAACTTCCGGTTTTTTCTTCCTGTTTACTTCCATTGATCACAACTAATAAAACTGCATCAAAAAATATTGACTTTTCTAAAAATTTTTGGAAATTTTGAATAAATTCATTTTTACATTCTCATCCTAAATGAGAAAGTCTTCAATTTGTGCGATTTTGAACTTTTGCTAAAACATACATTTCTCGACGTTTTGAGACCTCCTGATTCCAAAAAAATGGGTTTTACGAAGATGTCTGTCTGTCTGTCTGTCTGTCTGTATCAAAATTTTGAAATCGGATAACTTGAGTAAAATTTGTCGTATCAACTTCAACTTTGGTATACTTTTTTTTGGTACCAAAATACAGGTCGAGTTCGTTAGCCAGCAATTTTCGTCCAAAATTGTCAAATATAGAATATTTTCAAAAATCAAAAAAAAAAAAATTTTCAAAAAAAAATTTTCTCTAATTTTTTTCTTAAACTACAAGTAAAATCGAACAAATTTTGTTTATAAAAGTTTCCGATATAATGCAACCCCACAAAGCTATGAATTTTTTAAGTTTACATGTGCAAAAAGGGGTACTGAAAGTGGATAAATCCTATACAAAAACTCTATTATTTTAAAAAAAAATGAAAAAACTTCCGGTTTTTTCTTCCTGTTTACTTCCATTGATCACAACTAATAAAACTGCATCAAAAAATATTGACTTTTCTAAAAATTTTTGGAAATTTTGAATAAATTCATTTTTACATTCTCATCCTAAATGAGAAAGTCTTCAATTTGTGCGATTTTGAACTTTTGCTAAAACATACATTTCTCGACGTTTTGAGACCTCCTGATTCCAAAAAAATGGGTTTTACGAAGATGTCTGTCTGTCTGTCTGTCTGTCTGTCTGTATCAAAATTTTGAAATCGGATAACTTGAGTAAAATTTGTCGTATCAACTTCAACTTTGGTATACTTTTTTTTGGTACCAAAATACAGGTCGAGTTCGTTAGCCAGCAATTTTCGTCCAAAATTATCAAATATAGAATATTTTCAAAATTCAAAAAAAAAAAAATTTTCAAAAAAAAATTTTCTCTAATTTTTTTCTTAAACTACAAGTAAAATCGAACAAATTTTGTTTATAAAAGTTTCCGATATAATGCAACCCCACAAAGCTATGAATTTTTTAAGTTTACATGTGCAAAAAGGGGTACTGAAAGTGGATAAATCCTATACAAAAACTCTATTATTTTAAAAAAAAATGAAAAAACTTCCGGTTTTTTCTTCCTGTTTACTTCCATTGATCACAACTAATAAAACTGCATCAAAAAATATTGACTTTTCTAAAAATTTTTGGAAATTTTGAATAAATTCATTTTTACATTCTCATCCTAAATGAGAAAGTCTTCAATTTGTGCGATTTTGAACTTTTGCTAAAACATACATTTCTCGACGTTTTGAGACCTCCTGATTCCAAAAAAATGGGTTTTACGAAGATGTCTGTCTGTCTGTCTGTCTGTCTGTATCAAAATTTTGAAATCGGATAACTTGAGTAAAATTTGTCGTATCAACTTCAACTTTGGTATACTTTTTTTTGGTACCAAAATACAGGTCGAGTTCGTTAGCCAGCAATTTTCGTTCAAAATTATCAAATATAGAATATTTTCAAAATTCAAAAAAAAAAAAATTTTCAAAAAAAAATTTTCTCTAATTTTTTTCTTAAACTACAAGTAAAATCAAACAAATTTTGTTTATAAAAGTTTCCGATATAATGCAACCCCACAAAGCTATGAATTTTTTAAGTTTACATGTGCAAAAAGGGGTACTGAAAGTGGATAAATCCTATACAAAAACTCTATTATTTTAAAAAAAAATGAAAAAACTTCCGGTTTTTTCTTCCTGTTTACTTCCATTGATCACAACTAATAAAACTGCATCAAAAAATATTGACTTTTCTAAAAATTTTTGGAAATTTTGAATAAATTAATTTTTACATTCTCATCCTAAATGAGAAAGTCTTCAATTTGTGCGATTTTGAACTTTTGCTAAAACATACATTTCTCGACGTTTTGAGACCTCCTGATTCCAAAAAAATGGGTTTTACGAAGATGTCTGTCTGTCTGTCTGTCTGTCTGTATCAAAATTTTGAAATCGGATAACTTGAGTAAAATTTGTCGTATCAACTTCAACTTTGGTATACTTTTTTTTGGTACCAAAATACAGGTCGAGTTCGTTAGCCAGCAATTTTCGTCCAAAATTGTCAAATATAGAATATTTTCAAAAATCAAAAAAAAAAAAATTTTCAAAAAAAAATTTTCTCTAATTTTTTTCTTAAACTACAAGTAAAATCGAACAAATTTTGTTTATAAAAGTTTCCGATATAATGCAACCCCACAAAGCTATGAATTTTTTAAGTTTACATGTGCAAAAAGGGGTACTGAAAGTGGATAAATCCTATACAAAAACTCTATTATTTTAAAAAAAAATGAAAAAACTTCCGGTTTTTTCTTCCTGTTTACTTCCATTGATCACAACTAATAAAACTGCATCAAAAAATATTGACTTTTCTAAAAATTTTTGGAAATTTTGAATAAATTCATTTTTACATTCTCATCCTAAATGAGAAAGTCTTCAATTTGTGCGATTTTGAACTTTTGCTAAAACATACATTTCTCGACGTTTTGAGACCTCCTGATTCCAAAAAAATGGGTTTTACGAAGATGTCTGTCTGTCTGTCTGTCTGTCTGTCTGTATCAAAATTTTGAAATCGGATAACTTGAGTAAAATTTGTCGTATCAACTTCAACTTTGGTATACTTTTTTTTGGTACCAAAATACAGGTCGAGTTCGTTAGCCAGCAATTTTCGTCCAAAATTATCAAATATAGAATATTTTCAAAATTCAAAAAAAAAAAAATTTTCAAAAAAAAATTTTCTCTAATTTTTTTCTTAAACTACAAGTAAAATCGAACAAATTTTGTTTATAAAAGTTTCCGATATAATGCAACCCCACAAAGCTATGAATTTTTTAAGTTTACATGTGCAAAAAGGGGTACTGAAAGTGGATAAATCCTATACAAAAACTCTATTATTTTAAAAAAAAATGAAAAAACTTCCGGTTTTTTCTTCCTGTTTACTTCCATTGATCACAACTAATAAAACTGCATCAAAAAATATTGACTTTTCTAAAAATTTTTGGAAATTTTGAATAAATTCATTTTTACATTCTCATCCTAAATGAGAAAGTCTTCAATTTGTGCGATTTTGAACTTTTGCTAAAACATACATTTCTCGACGTTTTGAGACCTCCTGATTCCAAAAAAATGGGTTTTACGAAGATGTCTGTCTGTCTGTCTGTCTGTCTGTATCAAAATTTTGAAATCGGATAACTTGAGTAAAATTTGTCGTATCAACTTCAACTTTGGTATACTTTTTTTTGGTACCAAAATACAGGTCGAGTTCGTTAGCCAGCAATTTTCGTTCAAAATTATCAAATATAGAATATTTTCAAAATTCAAAAAAAAAAAAATTTTCAAAAAAAAATTTTCTCTAATTTTTTTCTTAAACTACAAGTAAAATCAAACAAATTTTGTTTATAAAAGTTTCCGATATAATGCAACCCCACAAAGCTATGAATTTTTTAAGTTTACATGTGCAAAAAGGGGTACTGAAAGTGGATAAATCCTATACAAAAACTCTATTATTTTAAAAAAAAATGAAAAAACTTCCGGTTTTTTCTTCCTGTTTACTTCCATTGATCACAACTAATAAAACTGCATCAAAAAATATTGACTTTTCTAAAAATTTTTGGAAATTTTGAATAAATTAATTTTTACATTCTCATCCTAAATGAGAAAGTCTTCAATTTGTGCGATTTTGAACTTTTGCTAAAACATACATTTCTCGACGTTTTGAGACCTCCTGATTCCAAAAAAATGGGTTTTACGAAGATGTCTGTCTGTCTGTCTGTCTGTCTGTATCAAAATTTTGAAATCGGATAACTTGAGTAAAATTTGTCGTATCAACTTCAACTTTGGTATACTTTTTTTTGGTACCAAAATACAGGTCGAGTTCGTTAGCCAGCAATTTTCGTCCAAAATTATCAAATATAGAATATTTTCAAAATTCAAAAAAAAAAAAATTTTCAAAAAAAAATTTTCTCTAATTTTTTTCTTAAACTACAAGTAAAATCGAACAAATTTTGTTTATAAAAGTTTCCGATATAATGCAACCCCACAAAGCTATGAATTTTTTAAGTTTACATGTGCAAAAAGGGGTACTGAAAGTGGATAAATCCTATACAAAAACTCTATTATTTTAAAAAAAAATGAAAAAACTTCCGGTTTTTTCTTCCTGTTTACTTCCATTGATCACAACTAATAAAACTGCATCAAAAAATATTGACTTTTCTAAAAATTTTTGGAAATTTTGAATAAATTCATTTTTATATTCTCATCCTAAATGAGAAAGTCTTCAATTTGTGCGATTTTGAACTTTTGCTAAAACATACATTTCTCGACGTTTTGAGACCTCCTGATTCCAAAAAAATGGGTTTTACGAAGATGTCTGTCTGTCTGTCTGTCTGTCTGTATCAAAATTTTGAAATCGGATAACTTGAGTAAAATTTGTCGTATCAACTTCAACTTTGGTATACTTTTTTTTGGTACCAAAATACAGGTCGAGTTCGTTAGCCAGCAATTTTCGTCCAAAATTATCAAATATAGAATATTTTCAAAATTCAAAAAAAAAAAAATTTTCAAAAAAAAATTTTCTCTAATTTTTTTCTTAAACTACAAGTAAAATCGAACAAATTTTGTTTATAAAAGTTTCCGATATAATGCAACCCCACAAAGATATGAATTTTTTAAGTTTACATGTGCAAAAAGGGGTACTGAAAGTGGATAAATCCTATACAAAAACTCTATTATTTTAAAAAAAAATGAAAAAACTTCCGGTTTTTTCTTCCTGTTTACTTCCATTGATCACAACTAATAAAACTGCATCAAAAAATATTGACTTTTCTAAAAATTTTTGGAAATTTTGAATAAATTCATTTTTACATTCTCATCCTAAATGAGAAAGTCTTCAATTTGTGCGATTTTGAACTTTTGCTAAAACATACATTTCTCGACGTTTTGAGACCTCCTGATTCCAAAAAAATGGGTTTTACGAAGATGTCTGTCTGTCTGTCTGTCTGTCTGTATCAAAATTTTGAAATCGGATAACTTGAGTAAAATTTGTCGTATCAACTTCAACTTTGGTATACTTTTTTTTGGTACCAAAATACAGGTCGAGTTCGTTAGCCAGCAATTTTCGTCCAAAATTATCAAATATAGAATATTTTCAAAATTCAAAAAAAAAAAAATTTTCAAAAAAAAATTTTCTCTAATTTTTTTCTTAAACTACAAGTAAAATCGAACAAATTTTGTTTATAAAAGTTTCCGATATAATGCAACCCCACAAAGCTATGAATTTTTTAAGTTTACATGTGCAAAAAGGGGTACTGAAAGTGGATAAATCCTATACAAAAACTCTATTATTTTAAAAAAAAATGAAAAAACTTCCGGTTTTTTCTTCCTGTTTACTTCCATTGATCACAACTAATAAAACTGCATCAAAAAATATTGACTTTTCTAAAAATTTTTGGAAATTTTGAATAAATTCATTTTTACATTCTCATCCTAAATGAGAAAGTCTTCAATTTGTGCGATTTTGAACTTTTGCTAAAACATACATTTCTCGACGTTTTGAGACCTCCTGATTCCAAAAAAATGGGTTTTACGAAGATGTCTGTCTGTCTGTCTGTCTGTATCAAAATTTTGAAATCGGATAACTTGAGTAAAATTTGTCGTATCAACTTCAACTTTGGTATACTTTTTTTTGGTACCAAAATACAGGTCGAGTTCGTTAGCCAGCAATTTTCGTCCAAAATTATCAAATATAGAATATTTTCAAAATTCAAAAAAAAAAAAAATTTTCAAAAAAAAATTTTCTCTAATTTTTTTTCTTAAACTACAAGTAAAATCGAACAAATTTTGTTTATAAAAGTTTCCGATATAATGCAACCCCACAAAGCTATAAATTTTTTAAGTTTACATGTGCAAAAAGGGATACTGAAAGTGGATAAATCCTATACAAAAACTCTATTATTTTAAAAAAAAATGAAAAAACTTCCCGTTTTTTCTTCCTGTTTACTTCCATTGATCACAACTAATAAAACTGCATAAAAAAATATTGACTTTTCTAAAAATTTTTGGAAATTTTGAATAAATTCATTTTTACATTCTCATCCTAAATGAGGAAGTCTTCAATTTGTGCGATTTTGAACTTTTGCTAAAACATACATTTCTCGACGTTTTGAGACCTCCTGATTCCAAAAAAATGGGTGTTACGAAGATGTCTGTCTGTCTGTCTGTCTGTCTGTATCAAAATTTTGAAATCGGATAACTTGAGTAAAATTTGTCGTATCAACTTCAACTTTGGTATACTTTTTTTTGGTACCAAAATACAGGTCGAGTTCGTTAGCCAGCAATTTTCGTCCAAAATTATCAAATATAGAATATTTTCAAAATTCAAAAAAAAAAAAATTTTCAAAAAAAAATTTTCTCTAATTTTTTTCTTAAACTACAAGTAAAATCGAACAAATTTTGTTTATAAAAGTTTCCGATATAATGCAACCCCACAAAGCTATGAATTTTTTAAGTTTACATGTGCAAAAAGGGGTACTGAAAGTGGATAAATCCTATACAAAAACTCTATTATTTTAAAAAAAAATGAAAAAACTTCCGGTTTTTTCTTCCTGTTTACTTCCATTGATCACAACTAATAAAACTGCATCAAAAAATATTGACTTTTCTAAAAATTTTTGGAAATTTTGAATAAATTCATTTTTATATTCTCATCCTAAATGAGAAAGTCTTCAATTTGTGCGATTTTGAACTTTTGCTAAAACATACATTTCTCGACGTTTTGAGACCTCCTGATTCCAAAAAAATGGGTTTTACGAAGATGTCTGTCTGTCTGTCTGTCTGTCTGTATCAAAATTTTGAAATCGGATAACTTGAGTAAAATTTGTCGTATCAACTTCAACTTTGGTATACTTTTTTTTGGTACCAAAATACAGGTCGAGTTCGTTAGCCAGCAATTTTCGTCCAAAATTATCAAATATAGAATATTTTCAAAATTCAAAAAAAAAAAAAAATTTCAAAAAAAAATTTTCTCTAATTTTTTTCTTAAACTACAAGTAAAATCGAACAAATTTTGTTTATAAAAGTTTCCGATATAATGCAACCCCACAAAGCTATGAATTTTTTAAGTTTACATGTGCAAAAAGGGGAACTGAAAGTGGATAAATCCTATACAAAAACTCTATTATTTTAAAAAAAAATGAAAAAACTTCCGGTTTTTTCTTCCTGTTTACTTCCATTGATCACAACTAATAAAACTGCATCAAAAAATATTGACTTTTCTAAAAATTTTTGGAAATTTTGAATAAATTCATTTTTACATTCTCATCCTAAATGAGAAAGTCTTCAATTTGTGCGATTTTGAACTTTTGCTAAAACATACATTTCTCGACGTTTTGAGACCTCCTGATTCCAAAAAAATGGGTTTTACGAAGATGTCTGTCTGTCTGTCTGTCTGTCTGTATCAAAATTTTGAAATCGGATAACTTGAGTAAAATTTGTCGTATCAACTTCAACTTTGGTATACTTTTTTTTGGTACCAAAATACAGGTCGAGTTCGTTAGCCAGCAATTTTCGTCCAAAATTATCAAATATAGAATATTTTCAAAATTCAAAAAAAAAAAAATTTTCAAAAAAAAATTTTCTCTAATTTTTTTCTTAAACTACAAGTAAAATCGAACAAATTTTGTTTATAAAAGTTTCCTATATAATGCAACCCCACAAAGCTATGAATTTTTTAAGTTTACATGTGCAAAAAGGGGTACTGAAAGTGGATAAATCCTATACAAAAACTCTATTATTTTAAAAAAAAATGAAAAAACTTCCGGTTTTTTCTTCCTGTTTACTTCCATTGATCACAACTAATAAAACTGCATCAAAAAATATTGACTTTTCTAAAAATTTTTGGAAATTTTGAATAAATTCATTTTTATATTCTCATCCTAAATGAGAAAGTCTTCAATTTGTGCGATTTTGAACTTTTGCTAAAACATACATTTCTCGACGTTTTGAGACCTCCTGATTCCAAAAAAATGGGTTTTACGAAGATGTCTGTCTGTCTGTCTGTCTGTCTGTATCAAAATTTTGAAATCGGATAACTTGAGTAAAATTTGTCGTATCAACTTCAACTTTGGTATACTTTTTTTTGGTACCAAAATACAGGTCGAGTTCGTTAGCCAGCAATTTTCGTCCAAAATTATCAAATATAGAATATTTTCAAAATTCAAAAAAAAAAAAATTTTCAAAAAAAAATTTTCTCTAATTTTTTTCTTAAACTACAAGTAAAATCGAACAAATTTTGTTTATAAAAGTTTCCGATATAATGCAACCCCACAAAGCTATGAATTTTTTAAGTTTACATGTGCAAAAAGGGGTACTGAAAGTGGATAAATCCTATACAAAAACTCTATTATTTTAAAAAAAAATGAAAAAACTTCCGGTTTTTTCTTCCTGTTTACTTCCATTAATCACAACTAATAAAACTGCATCAAAAAATATTGACTTTTCTAAAAATTTTTGGAAATTTTGAATAAATTCATTTTTACATTCTCATCCTAAATGAGAAAGTCTTCAATTTGTGCGATTTTGAACTTTTGCTAAAACATACATTTCTCGACGTTTTGAGACCTCCTGATTCCAAAAAAATGGGTTTTACGAAGATGTCTGTCTGTCTGTCTGTCTGTCTGTATCAAAATTTTGAAATCGGATAACTTGAGTAAAATTTGTCGTATCAACTTCAACTTTGGTATACTTTTTTTTGGTACCAAAATACAGGTCCAGTTCGTTAGCCAGCAATTTTCGTCCAAAATTATCAAATATAGAATATTTTCAAAATTCAAAAAAAAAAAAATTTTCAAAAAAAAATTTTTTCTAATTTTTTTCTTAAACTACAAGTAAAATCGAACAAATTTTGTTTATAAAAGTTTCCGATATAATGCAACCCCACAAAGCTATGAATTTTTTAAGTTTACATGTGCAAAAAGGGGTACTGAAAGTGGATAAATCCTATACAAAAACTCTATTATTTTAAAAAAAAATGAAAAAACTTCCGGTTTTTTCTTCCTGTTTACTTCCATTGATCACAACTAATAAAACTGCATCAAAAAATATTGACTTTTCTAAAAATTTTTGGAAATTTTGAATAAATTCATTTTTACATTCTCATCCTAAATGAGAAAGTCTTCAATTTGTGCGATTTTGAACTTTTGCTAAAACATACATTTCTCGACGTTTTGAGACCTCCTGATTCCAAAAAAATGGGTTTTACGAAGATGTCTGTCTGTCTGTCTGTCTGTCTGTATCAAAATTTTGAAATCGGATAACTTGAGTAAAATTTGTCGTATCAACTTCAACTTTGGTATACTTTTTTTTGGTACCAAAATACAGGTCCAGTTCGTTAGCCAGCAATTTTCGTCCAAAATTATCAAATATAGAATATTTTCAAAATTCAAAAAAAAAAAAATTTTCAAAAAAAAATTTTTTCTAATTTTTTTCTTAAACTACAAGTAAAATCGAACAAATTTTGTTTATAAAAGTTTCCGATATAATGCAACCCCACAAAGCTATGAATTTTTTAAGTTTACATGTGCAAAAAGGGGTGCTGAAAGTGGATAAATCCTATACAAAAACTCTATTATTTTAAAAAAAAATGAAAAAACTTCCGGTTTTTTCTTCCTGTTTACTTCCATTGATCACAACTAATAAAACTGCATCAAAAAATATTGACTTTTCTAAAAATTTTTGGAAATTTTGAATAAATTCATTTTTACATTCTCATCCTAAATGAGAAAGTCTTCAATTTGTGCGATTTTGAACTTTTGCTAAAACATACATTTCTCGACGTTTTGAGACCTCCTGATTCCAAAAAAATGGGTTTTACGAAGATGTCTGTCTGTCTGTCTGTCTGTCTGTATCAAAATTTTGAAATCGGATAACTTGAGTAAAATTTGTCGTATCAACTTCAACTTTAATATACTTTTTTTTTGGTACCAAAATACAGGTCGAGTTCGTTAGCCAGCAATTTTCGTCCAAAATTATCAAATATAGAATATTTTCAAAATTCAAAAAAAAAAAAATTTTCAAAAAAAAATTTTCTCTAATTTTTTTCTTAAACTACAAGTAAAATCGAACAAATTTTGTTTATAAAAGTTTCCTATATAATGCAACCCCACAAAGCTATGAATTTTTTAAGTTTACATGTGCAAAAAGGGGTACTGAAAGTGGATAAATCCTATACAAAAACTCTATTATTTTAAAAAAAAATGAAAAAACTTCCGGTTTTTTCTTCCCGTTTACTTCCATTGATCACAACTAATAAAACTGCATCAAAAAATATTGACTTTTCTAAAAATTTTTGGAAATTTTGAATAAATTCATTTTTATATTCTCATCCTAAATGAGAAAGTCTTCAATTTGTGCGATTTTGAACTTTTGCTAAAACATACATTTCTCGACGTTTTGAGACCTCCTGATCCAAAAAAAATGGGTTTTACGAAGATGTCTGTCTGTCTGTCTGTCTGTCTGTATCAAAATTTTGAAATCGGATAACTTGAGTAAAATTTGTCGTATCAACTTCAACTTTGGTATACTTTTTTTTGGTACCAAAATACAGGTCCAGTTCGTTAGCCAGCAATTTTCGTCCAAAATTATCAAATATAGAATATTTTCAAAAATCAAAAAAAAAAAAATTTTCAAAAAAAAATTTTTTCTAATTTTTTTCTTAAACTACAAGTAAAATCGAACAAATTTTGTTTATAAAAGTTTCCGATATAATGCAACCCCACAAAGCTATGAATTTTTTAAGTTTACATGTGCAAAAAGGGGTACTGAAAGTGGATAAATCCTATACAAAAACTCTATTATTTTAAAAAAAAATGAAAAAACTTCCGGTTTTTTCTTCCTGTTTACTTCCATTGATCACAACTAATAAAACTGCATCAAAAAATATTGACTTTTCTAAAAATTTTTGGAAATTTTGAATAAATTCATTTTTACATTCTCATCCTAAATGAGAAAGTCTTCAATTTGTGCGATTTTGAACTTTTGCTAAAACATACATTTCTCGACGTTTTGAGACCTCCTGATTCCAAAAAAATGGGTTTTACGAAGATGTCTGTCTGTCTGTCTGTCTGTCTGTATCAAAATTTTGAAATCGGATAACTTGAGTAAAATTTGTCGTATCAACTTCAACTTTAATATACTTTTTTTTTGGTACCAAAATACAGGTCGAGTTCGTTAGCCAGCAATTTTCGTCCAAAATTATCAAATATAGAATATTTTCAAAATTCAAAAAAAAAAAAATTTTCAAAAAAAAATTTTCTCTAATTTTTTTCTTAAACTACAAGTAAAATCGAACAAATTTTGTTTATAAAAGTTTCCTATATAATGCAACCCCACAAAGCTATGAATTTTTTAAGTTTACATGTGCAAAAAGGGGTACTGAAAGTGGATAAATCCTATACAAAAACTCTATTATTTTAAAAAAAAATGAAAAAACTTCCGGTTTTTTCTTCCTGTTTACTTCCATTGATCACAACTAATAAAACTGCATCAAAAAATATTGACTTTTCTAAAAATTTTTGGAAATTTTGAATAAATTCATTTTTACATTCTCATCCTAAATGAGAAAGTCTTCAATTTGTGCGATTTTGAACTTTTGCTAAAACATACATTTCTCGACGTTTTGAGACCTCCTGATTCCAAAAAAATGGGTTTTACGAAGATGTCTGTCTGTCTGTCTGTCTGTCTGTATCAAAATTTTGAAATCGGATAACTTGAGTAAAATTTGTCGTATCAACTTCAACTTTGGTATACTTTTTTTTGGTACCAAAATACAGGTCGAGTTCGTTAGCCAGCAATTTTCGTCCAAAATTATCAAATATAGAATATTTTCAAAATTCAAAAAAAAAAAAATTTTCAAAAAAAAATTTTCTCTAATATTTTTCTTAAACTACAAGTAAAATCGAACAAATTTTGTTTATAAAAGTTTCCGATATAATGCAACCCCACAAAGCTATGAATTTTTTAAGTTTACATGTGCAAAAAGGGGTACTGAAAGTGGATAAATCCTATACAAAAACTCTATTATTTTAAAAAAAAATGAAAAAACTTCCGGTTTTTTCTTCCTGTTTACTTCCATTGATCACAACTAATAAAACTGCATCAAAAAATATTGACTTTTCTAAAAATTTTTGGAACTTTTGAATAAATTCATTTTTACATTCTCATCCTAAATGAGAAAGTCTTCAATTTGTGCGATTTTGAACTTTTGCTAAAACATACATTTCTCGACGTTTTGAGACCTCCTGATTCCAAAAAAATGGGTTTTACGAAGATGTCTGTCTGTCTGTCTGTCTGTCTGTATCAAAATTTTGAAATCGGATAACTTGAGTAAAATTTGTCGTATCAACTTCAACTTTGGTATACTTTTTTTTGGTACCAAAATACAGGTCGAGTTCGTTAGCCAGCAATTTTCGTCCAAAATTATCAAATATAGAATATTTTCAAAATTCAAAAAAAAAAAAATTTTCAAAAAAAAATTTTCTCTAATTTTTTTCTTAAACTACAAGTAAAATCGAACAAATTTTGAAAATAAAAGTTTCCGATATAATGCAACCCCACAAAGCTATGAATTTTTTAAGTTTACATGTGCAAAAAGGGGTACTGAAAGTGGATAAATCCTATACAAAAACTCTATTATTTTAAAAAAAAATGAAAAAACTTCCGGTTTTTTCTTCCTGTTTACTTCCATTGATCACAACTAATAAAACTGCATCAAAAAATATTGACTTTTCTAAAAATTTTTGGAAATTTTGAATAAATTCATTTTTACATTCTCATCCTAAATGAGAAAGTCTTCAATTTGTGCGATTTTGAACTTTTGCTAAAACATACATTTCTCGACGTTTTGAGACCTCCTGATTCCAAAAAAATGGGTTTTACGAAGATGTCTGTCTGTCTGTCTGTCTGTCTGTATCAAAATTTTGAAATCGGATAACTTGAGTAAAATTTGTCGTATCAACTTCAACTTTGGTATACTTTTTTTTGGTACCAAAATACAGGTCGAGTTCGTTAGCCAGCAATTTTCGTCCAAAATTATCAAATATAGAATATTTTCAAAATTCAAAAAAAAAAAAATTTTCAAAAAAAAATTTTCTCTAATTTTTTTCTTAAACTACAAGTAAAATCGAACAAATTTTGTTTATAAAAGTTTCCGATATAATGCAACCCCACAAAGATATGAATTTTTTAAGTTTACATGTGCAAAAAGGGGTACTGAAAGTGGATAAATCCTATACAAAAACTCTATTATTTTAAAAAAAAATGAAAAAACTTCCGGTTTTTTCTTCCTGTTTACTTCCATTGATCACAACTAATAAAACTGCATCAAAAAATATTGACTTTTCTAAAAATTTTTGGAAATTTTGAATAAATTCATTTTTACATTCTCATCCTAAATGAGAAAGTCTTCAATTTGTGCGATTTTGAACTTTTGCTAAAACATACATTTCTCGACGTTTTGAGACCTCCTGATTCCAAAAAAATGGGTTTTACGAAGATGTCTGTCTGTCTGTCTGTCTGTCTGTATCAAAATTTTGAAATCGGATAACTTGAGTAAAATTTGTCGTATCAACTTCAACTTTGGTATACTTTTTTTTGGTACCAAAATACAGGTCGAGTTCGTTAGCCAGCAATTTTCGTCCAAAATTATCAAATATAGAATATTTTCAAAATTCAAAAAAAAAAAAATTTTCAAAAAAAAATTTTCTCTAATTTTTTTCTTAAACTACAAGTAAAATCGAACAAATTTTGTTTATAAAAGTTTCCGATATAATGCAACCCCACAAAGCTATGAATTTTTTAAGTTTACATGTGCAAAAAGGGGTACTGAAAGTGGATAAATCCTATACAAAAACTCTATTATTTTAAAAAAAAATGAAAAAACTTCCGGTTTTTTCTTCCTGTTTACTTCCATTGATCACAACTAATAAAACTGCATCAAAAAATATTGACTTTTCTAAAAATTTTTGGAAATTTTGAATAAATTCATTTTTACATTCTCATCCTAAATGAGAAAGTCTTCAATTTGTGCGATTTTGAACTTTTGCTAAAACATACATTTCTCGACGTTTTGAGACCTCCTGATTCCAAAAAAATGGGTTTTACGAAGATGTCTGTCTGTCTGTCTGTCTGTCTGTATCAAAATTTTGAAATCGGATAACTTGAGTAAAATTTGTCGTATCAACTTCAACTTTGGTATACTTTTTTTTGGTACCAAAATACAGGTCGAGTTCGTTAGCCAGCAATTTTCGTCCAAAATTATCAAATATAGAATATTTTCAAAATTCAAAAAAAAAAAAATTTTCAAAAAAAAATTTTCTCTAATTTTTTTCTTAAACTACAAGTAAAATCGAACAAATTTTGTTTATAAAAGTTTCCGATATAATGCAACCCCACAAAGCTATGAATTTTTTAAGTTTACATGTGCAAAAAGGGGTACTGAAAGTGGATAAATCCTATACAAAAACTCTATTATTTTAAAAAAAAATGAAAAAACTTCCGGTTTTTTCTTCCTGTTTACTTCCATTGATCACAACTAATAAAACTGCATCAAAAAATATTGACTTTTCTAAAAATTTTTGGAAATTTTGAATAAATTCATTTTTACATTCTCATCCTAAATGAGAAAGTCTTCAATTTGTGCGATTTTGAACTTTTGCTAAAACATACATTTCTCGACGTTTTGAGACCTCCTGATTCCAAAAAAATGGGTTTTACGAAGATGTCTGTCTGTCTGTCTGTCTGTCTGTATCAAAATTTTGAAATCGGATAACTTGAGTAAAATTTGTCGTATCAACTTCAACTTTGGTATACTTTTTTTTGGTACCAAAATACAGGTCGAGTTCGTTAGCCAGCAATTTTCGTCCAAAATTATCAAATATAGAATATTTTCAAAATTCAAAAAAAAAAAAATTTTCAAAAAAAAATTTTCTCTAATTTTTTTCTTAAACTACAAGTAAAATCGAACAAATTTTGTTTATAAAAGTTTCCGATATAATGCAACCCCACAAAGCTATGAATTTTTTAAGTTTACATGTGCAAAAAGGGGTACTGAAAGTGGATAAATCCTATACAAAAACTCTATTATTTTAAAAAAAAATGAAAAAACTTCCGGTTTTTTCTTCCTGTTTACTTCCATTGATCACAACTAATAAAACTGCATCAAAAAATATTGACTTTTCTAAAAATTTTTGGAAATTTTGAATAAATTGATTTTTACATTCTCATCCTAAATGAGAAAGTCTTCAATTTGTGCGATTTTGAACTTTTGCTAAAACATACATTTCTCGACGTTTTGAGACCTCCTGATTCCAAAAAAATGGGTTTTACGAAGATGTCTGTCTGTCTGTCTGTCTGTATCAAAATTTTGAAATCGGATAACTTGAGTAAAATTTGTCGTATCAACTTCAACTTTGGTATACTTTTTTTTGGTACCAAAATACAGGTCGAGTTCGTTAGCCAGCAATTTTCGTCCAAAATTATCAAATATAGAATATTTTCAAAATTCAAAAAAAAAAAAAATTTTCAAAAAAAAATTTTCTCTAATTTTTTTCTTAAACTACAAGTAAAATCGAACAAATTTTGTTTATAAAAGTTTCCGATATAATGCAACCCCACAAAGCTATAAATTTTTTAAGTTTACATGTGCAAAAAGGGGTACTGAAAGTGGATAAATCCTATACAAAAACTCTATTATTTTAAAAAAAAATGAAAAAACTTCCGGTTTTTTCTTCCTGTTTACTTCCATTGATCACAACTAATAAAACTGCATCAAAAAATATTGACTTTTCTAAAAATTTTTGGAAATTTTGAATAAATTGATTTTTACATTCTCATCCTAAATGAGAAAGTCTTCAATTTGTGCGATTTTGAACTTTTGCTAAAACATACATTTCTCGACGTTTTGAGACCTCCTGATTCCAAAAAAATGGGTTTTACGAAGATGTCTGTCTGTCTGTCTGTCTGTATCAAAATTTTGAAATCGGATAACTTGAGTAAAATTTGTCGTATCAACTTCAACTTTGGTATACTTTTTTTTGGTACCAAAATACAGGTCGAGTTCGTTAGCCAGCAATTTTCGTCCAAAATTATCAAATATAGAATATTTTCAAAATTCAAAAAAAAAAAAAATTTTCAAAAAAAAATTTTCTCTAATTTTTTTCTTAAACTACAAGTAAAATCGAACAAATTTTGTTTATAAAAGTTTCCGATATAATGCAACCCCACAAAGCTATAAATTTTTTAAGTTTACATGTGCAAAAAGGGGTACTGAAAGTGGATAAATCCTATACAAAAACTCTATTATTTTAAAAAAAAATGAAAAAACTTCCCGTTTTTTCTTCCTGTTTACTTCCATTGATCACAACTAATAAAACTGCATAAAAAAATATTGACTTTTCTAAAAATTTTTGGAAATTTTGAATAAATTCATTTTTACATTCTCATCCTAAATGAGAAAGTCTTCAATTTGTGCGATTTTGAACTTTTGCTAAAACATACATTTCTCGACGTTTTGAGACCTCCTGATTCCAAAAAAATGGGTTTTACGAAGATGTCTGTCTGTCTGTCTGTCTGTCTGTATCAAAATTTTGAAATCGGATAACTTGAGTAAAATTTGTCGTATCAACTTCAACTTTGGTATACTTTTTTTTGGTACCAAAATACAGGTCGAGTTCGTTAGCCAGCAATTTTCGTCCAAAATTATCAAATATAGAATATTTTCAAAATTCAAAAAAAAAAAATTTTCAAAAAAAATTTTCTCTAATTTTTTTCTTAAACTACAAGTAAAATCGAACAAATTTTGTTTATAAAAGTTTCCGATATAATGCAACCCCACAAAGCTATGAATTTTTTAAGTTTACATGTGCAAAAAGGGGTACTGAAAGTGGATAAATCCTATACAAAAACTCTATTATTTTAAAAAAAAATGAAAAAACTTCCGGTTTTTTCTTCCTGTTTACTTCCATTGATCACAACTAATAAAACTGCATCAAAAAATATTGACTTTTCTAAAAATTTTTGGAAATTTTGAATAAATTCATTTTTACATTCTCATCCTAAATGAGAAAGTCTTCAATTTGTGCGATTTTGAACTTTTGCTAAAACATACATTTCTCGACGTTGTGAGACCTCCTGATTCCAAAAAAATGGGTTTTACGAAGATGTCTGTCTGTCTGTCTGTCTGTCTGTATCAAAATTTTGAAATCGGATAACTTGAGTAAAATTTGTCGTATCAACTTCAACTTTGGGATACTTTTTTTTGGTACCAAAATACAGGTCGAGTTCGTTAGCCAGCAATTTTCGTCCAAAATTATCAAATATAGAATATTTTCAAAATTCAAAAAAAAAAAAATTTTCAAAAAAAAATTTTCTCTAATTTTTTTCTTAAACTACAAGTAAAATAGAACAAATTTTGTTTATAAAAGTTTCCGATATAATGCAACCCCACAAAGCTATGAATTTTTTAAGTTTACATGTGCAAAAAGGGGTACTGAAAGTGGATAAATCCTATACAAAAACTCTATTATTTTAAAAAAAAATGAAAAAACTTCCGGTTTTTTCTTCCTGTTTACTTCCATTGATCACAACTAATAAAACTGCATCGAAAAATATTGACTTTTCTAAAAATTTTTGGAAATTTTGAATAAATTCATTTTTACATTCTCATCCTAAATGAGAAAGTCTTCAATTTGTGCGATTTTGAACTTTTGCTAAAACATACATTTCTCGACGTTTTGAGACCTCCTGATTCCAAAAAAATGGGTTTTACGAAGATGTCTGTCTGTCTGTCTGTCGGTCTGTATCAAAATTTTGAAATCGGATAACTTGAGTAAAATTTGTCGTATCAACTTCAACTTTGGGATACTTTTTTTTGGTACCAAAATACAGGTCGAGTTCGTTAGCCAGCAATTTTCGTCCAAAATTATCAAATATAGAATATTTTCAAAATTCAAAAAAAAAAAAATTTTCAAAAAAAAATTTTCTCTAATTTTTTTCTTAAACTACAAGTAAAATAGAACAAATTTTGTTTATAAAAGTTTCCGATATAATGCAACCCCTACAAAGCTATGAATTTTTTAAGTTTACATGTGCAAAAAGGGGTACTGAAAGTGGATAAATCCTATACAAAAACTCTATTATTTTAAAAAAAAATGAAAAAACTTCCGGTTTTTTCTTCCTGTTTACTTCCATTGATCACAACTAATAAAACTGCATCAAAAAATATTGACTTTTCTAAAAATTTTTGGAAATTTTGAATAAATTCATTTTTACATTCTCATCCTAAATGAGAAAGTCTTCAATTTGTGCGATTTTGAACTTTTGCTAAAACATACATTTCTCGACGTTTTGAGACCTCCTGATTCCAAAAAAATGGGTTTTACGAAGATGTCTGTCTGTCTGTCTGTCTGTCTGTATCAAAATTTTGAAATCGGATAACTTGAGTAAAATTTGTCGTATCAACTTCAACTTTGGTATACTTTTTTTTGGTACCAAAATACAGGTCGAGTTCGTTAGCCAGCAATTTTCGTCCAAAATTATCAAATATAGAATATTTTCAAAATTCAAAAAAAAAAAAATTTTCAAAAAAAAATTTTCTCTAATTTTTTTCTTAAACTACAAGTAAAATCGAACAAATTTTGTTTATAAAAGTTTCCGATATAATGCAACTCCACAAAGCTATGAATTTTTTAAGTTTACATGTGCAAAAAGGGGTACTGAAAGTGGATAAATCCTATACAAAAACTCTATTATTTTAAAAAAAAATGAAAAAACTTCCGGTTTTTTCTTCCTGTTTACTTCCATTGATCACAACTAATAAAACTGCATCAAAAAATATTGACTTTTCTAAAAATTTTTGGAAATTTTGAATAAATTCATTTTTACATTCTCATCCTAAATGAGAAAGTCTTCAATTTGTGCGATTTTGAACTTTTGCTAAAACATACATTTCTCGACGTTTTGAGACCTCCTGATTCCAAAAAAATGGTTTTTACGAAGATGTCTGTCTGTCTGTCTGTCTGTCTGTATCAAAATTTTGAAATCGGATAACTTGAGTAAAATTTGTCGTATCAACTTCAACTTTGGTATACTTTTTTTTGGTACCAAAATACAGGTCGAGTTCGTTAGCCAGCAATTTTCGTCCAAAATTATCAAATATAGAATATTTTCAAAATTCAAAAAAAAAAAAATTTTCAAAAAAAAATTTTCTCTAATTTTTTTCTTAAACTACAAGTAAAATCGAACAAATTTTGTTTATAAAAGTTTCCGATATAATGCAACCCCACAAAGCTATGAATTTTTTAAGTTTACATGTGCAAAAAGGGGTACTGAAAGTGGATAAATCCTATACAAAAACTCTATTATTTTAAAAAAAAATGAAAAAACTTCCGGTTTTTTCTTCCTGTTTACTTCCATTGATCACAACTAATAAAACTGCATCAAAAAATATTGACTTTTCTAAAAATTTTTGGAAATTTTGAATAAATTCATTTTTACATTCTCATCCTAAATGAGAAAGTCTTCAATTTGTGCGATTTTGAACTTTTGCTAAAACATACATTTCAAGACGTTTTGAGACCTCCTGATTCCAAAAAAATGGGTTTTACGAAGATGTCTGTCTGTCTGTCTGTCTGTCTGTATCAAAATTTTGAAATCGGATAACTTGAGTAAAATTTGTCGTATCAACTTCAACTTTGGTATACTTTTTTTTGGTACCAAAATACAGGTCGAGTTCGTTAGCCAGCAATTTTCGTCCAAAATTATCAAATATAGAATATTTTCAAAATTCAAAAAAAAAAAAATTTTCAAAAAAAAATTTTCTCTAATTTTTTTCTTAAACTACAAGTAAAATCGAACAAATTTTGTTTATAAAAGTTTCCGATATAATGCAACCCCACAAAGCTATGAATTTTTTAAGTTTACATGTGCAAAAAGGGGTACTGAAAGTGGATAAATCCTATACAAAAACTCTATTATTTTAAAAAAAAATGAAAAAACTTCCGGTTTTTTCTTCCTGTTTACTTCCATTGATCACAACTAATAAAACTGCATCAAAAAATATTGACTTTTCTAAAAATTTTTGGAAATTTTGAATAAATTCATTTTTACATTCTCATCCTAAATGAGAAAGTCTTCAATTTGTGCGATTTTGAACTTTTGCTAAAACATACATTTCTCGACGTTTTGAGACCTCCTGATTCCAAAAAAATGGGTTTTACGAAGATGTCTGTCTGTCTGTCTGTCTGTCTGTATCAAAATTTTGAAATCGGATAACTTGAGTAAAATTTGTCGTATCAACTTCAACTTTGGTATACTTTTTTTTGGTACCAAAATACAGGTCGAGTTCGTTAGCCAGCAATTTTCGTCCAAAATTATCAAATATAGAATATTTTCAAAATTCAAAAAAAAAAAAATTTTCAAAAAAAAATTTTCTCTAATTTTTTTCTTAAACTACAAGTAAAATCGAACAAATTTTGTTTATAAAAGTTTCCGATATAATGCAACCCCACAAAGCTATGAATTTTTTAAGTTTACATGTGCAAAAAGGGGTACTGAAAGTGGATAAATCCTATACAAAAACTCTATTATTTTAAAAAAAAATGAAAAAACTTCCGGTTTTTTCTTCCTGTTTACTTCCATTGATCACAACTAATAAAACTGCATCAAAAAATATTGACTTTTCTAAAAATTTTTGGAAATTTTGAATAAATTCATTTTTACATTCTCATCCTAAATGAGAAAGTCTTCAATTTGTGCGATTTTGAACTTTTGCTAAAACATACATTTCAAGACGTTTTGAGACCTCCTGATTCCAAAAAAATGGGTTTTACGAAGATGTCTGTCTGTCTGTCTGTCTGTCTGTATCAAAATTTTGAAATCGGATAACTTGAGTAAAATTTGTCGTATCAACTTCAACTTTGGTATACTTTTTTTTGGTACCAAAATACAGGTCGAGTTCGTTAGCCAGCAATTTTCGTCCAAAATTATCAAATATAGAATATTTTCAAAATTCAAAAAAAAAAAAATTTTCAAAAAAAAATTTTCTCTAATTTTTTTCTTAAACTACAAGTAAAATCGAACAAATTTTGTTTATAAAAGTTTCCGATATAATGCAACCCCACAAAGCTATGAATTTTTTAAGTTTACATGTGCAAAAAGGGGTACTGAAAGTGGATAAATCCTATACAAAAACTCTATTATTTTAAAAAAAAATGAAAAAACTTCCGGTTTTTTCTTCCTGTTTACTTCCATTGATCACAACTAATAAAACTGCATCAAAAAATATTGACTTTTCTAAAAATTTTTGGAAATTTTGAATAAATTCATTTTTACATTCTCATCCTAAATGAGAAAGTCTTCAATTTGTGCGATTTTGAACTTTTGCTAAAACATACATTTCTCGACGTTTTGAGACCTCCTGATTCCAAAAAAATGGGTTTTACGAAGATGTCTGTCTGTCTGTCTGTCTGTCTGTATCAAAATTTTGAAATCGGATAACTTGAGTAAAATTTGTCGTATCAACTTCAACTTTGGTATACTTTTTTTTGGTACCAAAATACAGGTCGAGTTCGTTAGCCAGCAATTTTCGTCCAAAATTATCAAATATAGAATATTTTCAAAATTCAAAAAAAAAAAAATTTTCAAAAAAAAATTTTCTCTAATTTTTTTCTTAAACTACAAGTAAAATCGAACAAATTTTGTTTATAAAAGTTTCCGATATAATGCAACCCCACAAAGCTATGAATTTTTTAAATTTACATGTGCAAAAAGGGGTACTGAAAGTGGATAAATCCTATACAAAAACTCTATTATTTTAAAAAAAAATGAAAAAACTTCCGGTTTTTTCTTCCTGTTTACTTCCATTGATCACAACTAATAAAACTGCATCAAAAAATATTGACTTTTCTAAAAATTTTTGGAAATTTTGAATAAATTCATTTTTACATTCTCATCCTAAATGAGAAAGTCTTCAATTTGTGCGATTTTGAACTTTTGCTAAAACATACATTTCTCGACGTTTTGAGACCTCCTGATTCCAAAAAAATGGGTTTTACGAAGATGTCTGTCTGTCTGTCTGTCTGTCTGTATCAAAATTTTGAAATCGGATAACTTGAGTAAAATTTGTCGTATCAACTTCAACTTTGGTATACTTTTTTTTGGTACCAAAATACAGGTCGAGTTCGTTAGCCAGCAATTTTCGTCCAAAATTATCAAATATAGAATATTTTCAAAATTCAAAAAAAAAAAAATTTTCAAAAAAAAATTTTCTCTAATTTTTTTCTTAAACTACAAGTAAAATCGAACAAATTTTGAAAATAAAAGTTTCCGATATAATGCAACCCCACAAAGCTATGAATTTTTTAAGTTTACATGTGCAAAAAGGGGTACTGAAAGTGGATAAATCCTATACAAAAACTCTATTATTTTAAAAAAAAATGAAAAAACTTCCGGTTTTTTCTTCCTGTTTACTTCCATTGATCACAACTAATAAAACTGCATCAAAAAATATTGACTTTTCTAAAAATTTTTGGAAATTTTGAATAAATTCATTTTTACATTCTCATCCTAAATGAGAAAGTCTTCAATTTGTGCGATTTTGAACTTTTGCTAAAACATACATTTCTCGACGTTTTGAGACCTCCTGATTCCAAAAAAATGGGTTTTACGAAGATGTCTGTCTGTCTGTCTGTCTGTCTGTATCAAAATTTTGAAATCGGATAACTTGAGTAAAATTTGTCGTATCAACTTCAACTTTGGTATACTTTTTTTTGGTACCAAAATACAGGTCGAGTTCGTTAGCCAGCAATTTTCGTCCAAAATTATCAAATATAGAATATTTTCAAAATTCAAAAAAAAAAAAATTTTCAAAAAAAAATTTTCTCTAATTTTTTTCTTAAACTACAAGTAAAATCGAACAAATTTTGTTTATAAAAGTTTCCGATATAATGCAACCCCACAAAGCTATGAATTTTTTAAGTTTACATGTGCAAAAAGGGGTACTGAAAGTGGATAAATCCTATACAAAAACTCTATTATTTTAAAAAAAAATGAAAAAACTTCCGGTTTTTTCTTCCTGTTTACTTCCATTGATCACAACTAATAAAACTGCATCAAAAAATATTGACTTTTCTAAAAATTTTTGGAAATTTTGAATAAATTCATTTTTACATTCTCATCCTAAATGAGAAAGTCTTCAATTTGTGCGATTTTGAACTTTTGCTAAAACATACATTTCTCGACGTTTTGAGACCTCCTGATTCCAAAAAAATGGGTTTTACGAAGATGTCTGTCTGTCTGTCTGTCTGTCTGTATCAAAATTTTGAAATCGGATAACTTGAGTAAAATTTGTCGTATCAACTTCAACTTTGGTATACTTTTTTTTGGTACCAAAATACAGGTCGAGTTCGTTAGCCAGCAATTTTCGTCCAAAATTATCAAATATAGAATATTTTCAAAATTCAAAAAAAAAAAAATTTTCAAAAAAAAATTTTCTCTAATTTTTTTCTTAAACTACAAGTAAAATCGAACAAATTTTGAAAATAAAAGTTTCCGATATAATGCAACCCCACAAAGCTATGAATTTTTTAAGTTTACATGTGCAAAAAGGGGTACTGAAAGTGGATAAATCCTATACAAAAACTCTATTATTTTAAAAAAAAATGAAAAAACTTCCGGTTTTTTCTTCCTGTTTACTTCCATTGATCACAACTAATAAAACTGCATCAAAAAATATTGACTTTTCTAAAAATTTTTGGAAATTTTGAATAAATTCATTTTTACATTCTCATCCTAAATGAGAAAGTCTTCAATTTGTGCGATTTTGAACTTTTGCTAAAACATACATTTCTCGACGTTTTGAGACCTCCTGATTCCAAAAAAATGGGTTTTACGAAGATGTCTGTCTGTCTGTCTGTCTGTCTGTATCAAAATTTTGAAATCGGATAACTTGAGTAAAATTTGTCGTATCAACTTCAACTTTGGTATACTTTTTTTTGGTACCAAAATACAGGTCGAGTTCGTTAGCCAGCAATTTTCGTCCAAAATTATCAAATATAGAATATTTTCAAAATTCAAAAAAAAAAAAATTTTCAAAAAAAAATTTTCTCTAATTTTTTTTTTAAACTACAAGTAAAATCGAACAAATTTTGAAAATAAAAGTTTCCGATATAATGCAACCCCACAAAGCTATGAATTTTTTAAGTTTACATGTGCAAAAAGGGGTACTGAAAGTGGATAAATCCTATACAAAAACTCTATTATTTTAAAAAAAAATGAAAAAACTTCCGGTTTTTTCTTCCTGTTTACTTTCATTGATCACAACTAATAAAACTGCATCAAAAAATATTGACTTTTCTAAAAATTTTTGGAAATTTTGAATAAATTCATTTTTACATTCTCATCCTAAATGAGAAAGTCTTCAATTTGTGCGATTTTGAACTTTTGCTAAAACATACATTTCTCGACGTTTTGAGACCTCCTGATTCCAAAAAAATGGGTTTTACGAAGATGTCTGTCTGTCTGTCTGTCTGTCTGTATCAAAATTTTGAAATCGGATAACTTGAGTAAAATTTGTCGTATCAACTTCAACTTTGGTATACTTTTTTTTGGTACCAAAATACAGGTCGAGTTCGTTAGCCAGCAATTTTCGTCCAAAATTATCAAATATAGAATATTTTCAAAATTCAAAAAAAAAAAATTTTCAAAAAAAATTTTCTCTAATTTTTTTCTTAAACTACAAGTAAAATCGAACAAATTTTCTTTATAAAAGTTTCCGATATAATGCAACCCCACAAAGCTATGAATTTTTTAAGTTTACATGTGCAAAAAGGGGTACTGAAAGTGGATAAATCCTATACAAAAACTCTATTATTTTAAAAAAAAATGAAAAAACTTCCGGTTTTTTCTTCCTGTTTACTTCCATTGATCACAACTAATAAAACTGCATCAAAAAATATTGACTTTTCTAAAAATTTTTGGAAATTTTGAATAAATTCATTTTTACATTCTCATCCTAAATGAGAAAGTCTTCAATTTGTGCGATTTTGAACTTTTGCTAAAACATACATTTCTCGACGTTTTGAGACCTCCTGATTCCAAAAAAATGGGTTTTACGAAGATGTCTGTCTGTCTGTCTGTCTGTCTGTATCAAAATTTTGAAATCGGATAACTTGAGTAAAATTTGTCGTATCAACTTCAACTTTGGTATACTTTTTTTTGGTACCAAAATACAGGTCGAGTTCGTTAGCCAGCAATTTTCGTCCAAAATTATCAAATATAGAATATTTTCAAAATTCAAAAAAAAAAAAATTTTCAAAAAAAAATTTTCTCTAATTTTTTTCTTAAACTACAAGTAAAATCGAACAAATTTTGTTTATAAAAGTTTCCGATATAATGCAACCCCACAAAGCTATGAATTTTTTAAATTTACATGTGCAAAAAGGGGTACTGAAAGTGGATAAATCCTATACAAAAACTCTATTATTTTAAAAAAAAATGAAAAAACTTCCGGTTTTTTCTTCCTGTTTACTTCCATTGATCACAACTAATAAAACTGCATCAAAAAATATTGACTTTTCTAAAAATTTTTGGAAATTTTGAATAAATTCATTTTTACATTCTCATCCTAAATGAGAAAGTCTTCAATTTGTGCGATTTTGAACTTTTGCTAAAACATACATTTCTCGACGTTTTGAGACCTCCTGATTCCAAAAAAATGGGTTTTACGAAGATGTCTGTCTGTCTGTCTGTCTGTCTGTATCAAAATTTTGAAATCGGATAACTTGAGTAAAATTTGTCGTATCAACTTCAACTTTGGTATACTTTTTTTTGGTACCAAAATACAGGTCGAGTTCGTTAGCCAGCAATTTTCGTCCAAAATTATCAAATATAGAATATTTTCAAAATTAAAAAAAAAAAAAATTTTCAAAAAAAAATTTTCTCTAATTTTTTTCTTAAACTACAAGTAAAATCGAACAAATTTTGTTTATAAAAGTTTCCGATATAATGCAACCCCACAAAGCTATGAATTTTTTAAGTTTACATGTGCAAAAAGGGGTACTGAAAGTGGATAAATCCTATACAAAAACTCTATTATTTTAAAAAAAAATGAAAAACCTTCCGGTTTTTTCTTCCTGTTTACTTCCATTGATCACAACTAATAAAACTGCATCAAAAAATATTGACTTTTCTAAAAATTTTTGGAAATTTTGAATAAATTCATTTTTACATTCTCATCCTAAATGAGAAAGTCTTCAATTTGTGCGATTTTGAACTTTTGCTAAAACATACATTTCTCGACGTTTTGAGACCTCCTGATTCCAAAAAAATGGGTTTTACGAAGATGTCTGTCTGTCTGTCTGTCTGTCTGTATCAAAATTTTGACATCGGATAACTTGAGTAAAATTTATCGTATCAACTTCAACTTTGGTATACTTTTTTTTGGTACCAAAATACAGGTCGAGTTCGTTAGCCAGCAATTTTCGTCCAAAATTATCAAATATAGAATATTTTCAAAATTCAAAAAAAAAAAAATTTTCAAAAAAAAATTTTCTCTAATTTTTTTCTTAATCTACAAGTAAAATCGAACAAATTTTGTTTATATAAGTTTCCGATATAATGCAACCCCACAAAGCTATGAATTTTTTAAGTTTACATGTGCAAAAAGGGGTACTGAAAGTGGATAAATCCTATACAAAAACTCTATTATTTTAAAAAAAAATGAAAAAACTTCCGGTTTTTTCTTCCTGTTTACTTCCATTGATCACAACTAATAAAACTGCATCAAAAAATATTGACTTTTCTAAAAATTTTTGGAAATTTTGAATAAATTCATTTTTACATTCTCATCCTAAATGAGAAAGTCTTCAATTTGTGCGATTTTGAACTTTTGCTAAAACATACATTTCTCGACGTTTTGAGACCTCCTGATTCCAAAAAAATGGGTTTTACGAAGATGTCTGTCTGTCTGTCTGTCTGTCTGTATCAAAATTTTGAAATCGGATAACTTGAGTAAAATTTGTCGTATCAACTTCAACTTTGGTATACTTTTTTTTGGTACCAAAATACAGGTCGAGTTCGTTAGCCAGCAATTTTCGTCCAAAATTATCAAATATAGAATATTTTCAAAATTAAAAAAAAAAAAAATTTTCAAAAAAAAATTTTCTCTAATTTTTTTCTTAAACTACAAGTAAAATCGAACAAATTTTGTTTATAAAAGTTTCCGATATAATGCAACCCCACAAAGCTATGAATTTTTTAAGTTTACATGTGCAAAAAGGGGTACTGAAAGTGGATAAATCCTATACAAAAACTCTATTATTTTAAAAAAAAATGAAAAACCTTCCGGTTTTTTCTTCCTGTTTACTTCCATTGATCACAACTAATAAAACTGCATCAAAAAATATTGACTTTTCTAAAAATTTTTGGAAATTTTGAATAAATTCATTTTTACATTCTCATCCTAAATGAGAAAGTCTTCAATTTGTGCGATTTTGAACTTTTACTAAAACATACATTTCTCGACGTTTTGAGACCTCCTGATTCCAAAAAAATGGGTTTTACGAAGATGTCTGTCTGTCTGTCTGTCTGTCTGTATCAAAATTTTGAAATCGGATAACTTGAGTAAAATTTATCGTATCAACTTCAACTTTGGTATACTTTTTTTTGGTACCAAAATACAGGTCGAGTTCGTTAGCCAGCAATTTTCGTCCAAAATTATCAAATATAGAATATTTTCAAAATTAAAAAAAAAAAAAATTTTCAAAAAAAAATTTTCTCTAATTTTTTTCTTAAACTACAAGTAAAATCGAACAAATTTTGTTTATAAAAGTTTCCGATATAATGCAACCCCACAAAGCTATGAATTTTTTAAGTTTACATGTGCAAAAAGGGGTACTGAAAGTGGATAAATCCTATACAAAAACTCTATTATTTTAAAAAAAAATGAAAAAACTTCCGGTTTTTTCTTCCTGTTTACTTCCATTGATCACAACTAATAAAACTGCATCAAAAAATATTGACTTTTCTAAAAATTTTTGGAAATTTTGAATAAATTCATTTTTACATTCTCATCCTAAATGAGAAAGTCTTCAATTTGTGCGATTTTGAACTTTTGCTAAAACATACATTTCTCGACGTTTTGAGACCTCCTGATTCCAAAAAAATGGGTTTTACGAAGATGTCTGTCTGTCTGTCTGTCTGTCTGTCTGTATCAAAATTTTGAAATCGGATAACTTGAGTAAAATTTGTCGTATCAACTTCAACTTTGGTATACTTTTTTTTGGTACCAAAATACAGGTCGAGTTCGTTAGCCAGCAATTTTCGTCCAAAATTATCAAATATAGAATATTTTCAAAATTCAAAAAAAAAAAAATTTTCTCTAATTTTTTTCTTAAACTACAAGTAAAATCGAACAAATTTTGTTTATAAAAGTTTCCGATATAATGCAACCCCACAAAGCTATGAATTTTTTAAGTTTACATGTGCAAAAAGGGGTACTGAAAGTGGATAAATCCTATACAAAAACTCTATTATTTAAAAAAAAAATGAAAAAACTTCCGGTTTTTTCTTCCTGTTTACTTCCATTGATCACAACTAATAAAACTGCATCAAAAAATATTGACTTTTCTAAAAATTTTTGGAAATTTTGAATAAATTCATTTTTACATTCTCATCCTAAATGAGAAAGTCTTCAATTTGTGCGATTTTGAACTTTTGCTAAAACATACATATCTCGACGTTTTGAGACCTCCTGATTCCAAAAAAATGGGTTTTACGAAGATGTCTGTCTGTCTGTCTGTCTGTCTGTATCAAAATTTTGAAATCGGATAACTTGAGTAAAATTTGTCGTATCAACTTCAACTTTGGTATACTTTTTTTTGGTACCAAAATACAGGTCGAGTTCGTTAGCCAGCAATTTTCGTCCAAAATTATCAAATATAGAATATTTTCAAAATTCAAAAAAAAAAAAATTTTCAAAAAAAAATTTTCTCTAATTTTTTTCTTAAACTACAAGTAAAATCGAACAAATTTTGAAAATAAAAGTTTCCGATATAATGCAACCCCACAAAGCTATGAATTTTTTAAGTTTACATGTGCAAAAAGGGGTACTGAAAGTGGATAAATCCTATACAAAAACTCTATTATTTTAAAAAAAAATGAAAAAACTTCCGGTTTTTTCTTCCTGTTTACTTCCATTGATCACAACTAATAAAACTGCATCAAAAAATATTGACTTTTCTAAAAATTTTTGGAAATTTTGAATAAATTCATTTTTACATTCTCATCCTAAATGAGAAAGTCTTCAATTTGTGCGATTTTGAACTTTTGCTAAAACATACATTTCTCGACGTTTTGAGACCTCCTGATTCCAAAAAAATGGGTTTTACGAAGATGTCTGTCTGTCTGTCTGTCTGTCTGTATCAAAATTTTGAAATCGGATAACTTGAGTAAAATTTGTCGTATCAACTTCAACTTTGGTATACTTTTTTTTGGTACCAAAATACAGGTCGAGTTCGTAAGCCAGCAATTTTCGTCCAAAATTATCAAATATAGAATATTTTCAAAATTCAAAAAAAAAAAAATTTTCAAAAAAAAATTTTCTCTAATTTTTTTCTTAAACTACAAGTAAAATCGAACAAATTTTGTTTATAAAAGTTTCCGATATAATGCAACCCCACAAAGCTATGAATTTTTTAAGTTTACATGTGCAAAAAGGGGTACTGAAAGTGGATAAATCCTATACAAAAACTCTATTATTTTAAAAAAAAATGAAAAAACTTCCGGTTTTTTCTTCCTGTTTACTTCCATTGATCACAACTAATAAAACTGCATCAAAAAATATTGACTTTTCTAAAAATTTTTGGAAATTTTGAATAAATTCATTTTTACATTCTCATCCTAAATGAGAAAGTCTTCAATTTGTGCGATTTTGAACTTTTGCTAAAACATACATTTCTCGACGTTTTGAGACCTCCTGATTCCAAAAAAATGGGTTTTACGAAGATGTCTGTCTGTCTGTCTGTCTGTCTGTATCAAAATTTTGAAATCGGATAACTTGAGTAAAATTTGTCGTATCAACTTCAACTTTGGTATACTTTTTTTTGGTACCAAAATACAGGTCGAGTTCGTTAGCCAGCAATTTTCGTCCAAAATTATCAAATATAGAATATTTTCAAAATTCAAAAAAAAAAAAATTTTCAAAAAAAAATTTTCTCTAATTTTTTTCTTAAACTACAAGTAAAATCGAACAAATTTTGTTTATAAAAGTTTCCGATATAATGCAACCCCACAAAGCTATGAATTTTTTAAGTTTACATGTGCAAAAAGGGGTACTGAAAGTGGATAAATCCTATACAAAAACTCTATTATTTTAAAAAAAAATGAAAAAACTTCCGGTTTTTTCTTCCTGTTTACTTCCATTGATCACAACTAATAAAACTGCATCAAAAAATATTGACTTTTCTAAAAATTTTTGGAAATTTTGAATAAATTCATTTTTACATTCTCATCCTAAATGAGAAAGTCTTCAATTTGTGCGATTTTGAACTTTTGCTAAAACATACATTTCTCGACGTTTTGAGACCTCCTGATTCCAAAAAAATGGGTTTTACGAAGATGTCTGTCTGTCTGTCTGTCTGTCTGTATCAAAATTTTGAAATCGGATAACTTGAGTAAAATTTGTCGTATCAACTTCAACTTTGGTATACTTTTTTTTGGTACCAAAATACAGGTCGAGTTCGTTAGCCAGCAATTTTCGTCCAAAATTATCAAATATAGAATATTTTCAAAATTCAAAAAAAAAAAAATTTTCAAAAAAAAATTTTCTCAAATTTTTTTCTTAAACTACAAGTAAAATCGAACAAATTTTGAAAATAAAAGTTTCCGATATAATGCAACCCCACAAAGCTATGAATTTTTTAAGTTTACATGTGCAAAAAGGGGTACTGAAAGTGGATAAATCCTATACAAAAACTCTATTATTTTAAAAAAAAATGAAAAAACTTCCGGTTTTTTCTTCCTGTTTACTTTCATTGATCACAACTAATAAAACTGCATCAAAAAATATTGACTTTTCTAAAAATTTTTGGAAATTTTGAATAAATTCATTTTTACATTCTCATCCTAAATGAGAAAGTCTTCAATTTGTGCGATTTTGAACTTTTGCTAAAACATACATTTCTCGACGTTTTGAGACCTCCTGATTCCAAAAAAATGGGTTTTACGAAGATGTCTGTCTGTCTGTCTGTCTGTCTGTATCAAAATTTTGAAATCGGATAACTTGAGTAAAATTTGTCGTATCAACTTCAACTTTGGTATACTTTTTTTTGGTACCAAAATACAGGTCGAGTTCGTTAGCCAGCAATTTTCGTCCAAAATTATCAAATATAGAATATTTTCAAAATTCAAAAAAAAAAAAATTTTCAAAAAAAAATTTTCTCTAATTTTTTTCTTAAACTACAAGTAAAATCGAACAAATTTTGTTTATAAAAGTTTCCGATATAATGCAACCCCACAATGCTATGAATTTTTTAAGTTTACATGTGCAAAAAGGGGTACTGAAAGTGAATAAATCCTATACAAAAACTCTATTATTTTAAAAAAAAATGAAAAAACTTCCGGTTTTTTCTTCCTGTTTACTTCCATTGATCACAACTAATAAAACTGCATCAAAAAATATTGACTTTTCTAAAAATTTTTGGAAATTTTGAATAAATTCATTTTTACATTCTCATCCTAAATGAGAAAGTCTTCAATTTGTGCGATTTTGAACTTTTGCTAAAACATACATTTCTCGACGTTTTAAGACCTCCTGATTCCAAAAAAATGGGTTTTACGAAGATGTCTGTCTGTCTGTCTGTCTGTCTGTATCAAAATTTTGAAATCGGATAACTTGAGTAAAATTTGTCGTATCAACTTCAACTTTGGTATACTTTTTTTTGGTACCAAAATACAGGTCGAGTTCGTTAGCCAGCAATTTTCGTCCAAAATTATCAAATATAGAATATTTTCAAAATTCAAAAAAAAAAAAATTTTCTCTAATTTTTTTCTTAAACTACAAGTAAAATCGAACAAATTTTGTTTATAAAAGTTTCCGATATAATGCAACCCCACAAAGCTATGAATTTTTTAAGTTTACATGTGCAAAAAGGGGTACTGAAAGTGGATAAATCCTATACAAAAACTCTATTATTTTAAAAAAAAATGAAAAAACTTCCGGTTTTTTCTTCCTGTTTACTTCCATTGATCACAACTAATAAAACTGCATCAAAAAATATTGACTTTTCTAAAAATTTTTGGAAATTTTGAATAAATTCATTTTTACATTCTCATCCTAAATGAGAAAGTCTTCAATTTGTGCGATTTTGAACTTTTGCTAAAACATACATTTCTCGACGTTTTGAGACCTCCTGATTCCAAAAAAATGGGTTTTACGAAGATGTCTGTCTGTCTGTCTGTCTGTCTGTATCAAAATTTTGAAATCGGATAACTTGAGTAAAATTTGTCGTATCAACTTCAACTTTGGTATACTTTTTTTTGGTACCAAAATACAGGTCGAGTTCGTAAGCCAGCAATTTTCGTCCAAAATTATCAAATATAGAATATTTTCAAAATTCAAAAAAAAAAAAATTTTCAAAAAAAAATTTTCTCTAATTTTTTTCTTAAACTACAAGTAAAATCGAACAAATTTTGTTTATAAAAGTTTCCGATATAATGCAATCCCACAAAGCTATGAATTTTTTAAGTTTACATGTGCAAAAAGGGGTACTGAAAGTGGATAAATCCTATACAAAAACTCTATTATTTTAAAAAAAAATGAAAAAACTTCCGGTTTTTTCTTCCTGTTTACTTCCATTGATCACAACTAATAAAACTGCATCAAAAAATATTGACTTTTCTAAAAATTTTTGGAAATTTTGAATAAATTCATTTTTACATTCTCATCCTAAATGAGAAAGTCTTCAATTTGTGCGATTTTGAACTTTTGCTAAAACATACATTTCTCGACGTTTTGAGACCTCCTGATTCCAAAAAAATGGGTTTTACGAAGATGTCTGTCTGTCTGTCTGTCTGTCTGTATCAAAATTTTGAAATCGGATAACTTGAGTAAAATTTGTCGTATCAACTTCAACTTTGGTATACTTTTTTTTGGTACCAAAATACAGGTCGAGTTCGTTAGCCAGCAATTTTCGTCCAAAATTATCAAATATAGAATATTTTCAAAATTCAAAAAAAAAAAAATTTTCAAAAAAAAATTTTCTCTAATTTTTTTCTTAAACTACAAGTAAAATCGAACAAATTTTGTTTATAAAAGTTTCCGATATAATGCAACCCCACAAAGCTATGAATTTTTTAAGTTTACATGTGCAAAAAGGGGTACTGAAAGTGGATAAATCCTATACAAAAACTCTATTATTTTAAAAAAAAATGAAAAACCTTCCGGTTTTTTCTTCCTGTTTACTTCCATTGATCACAACTAATAAAACTGCATCAAAAAATATTGACTTTTCTAAAAATTTTTGGAAATTTTGAATAAATTCATTTTTACATTCTCATCCTAAATGAGAAAGTCTTCAATTTGTGCGATTTTGAACTTTTACTAAAACATACATTTCTCGACGTTTTGAGACCTCCTGATTCCAAAAAAATGGGTTTTACGAAGATGTCTGTCTGTCTGTCTGTCTGTCTGTATCAAAATTTTGAAATCGGATAACTTGAGTAAAATTTATCGTATCAACTTCAACTTTGGTATACTTTTTTTTGGTACCAAAATACAGGTCGAGTTCGTTAGCCAGCAATTTTCGTCCAAAATTATCAAATATAGAATATTTTCAAAATTCAAAAAAAAAAAAATTTTCAAAAAAAAATTTTCTCTAATTTTTTTCTTAAACTACAAGTAAAATCGAACAAATTTTGTTTATAAAAGTTTCCGATATAATGCAACCCCACAAAGCTATGAATTTTTTAAGTTTACATGTGCAAAAAGGGGTACTGAAAGTGGATAAATCCTATACAAAAACTCTATTATTTTAAAAAAAAATGAAAAAACTTCCGGTTTTTTCTTCCTGTTTACTTCCATTGATCACAACTAATAAAACTGCATCAAAAAATATTGACTTTTCTAAAAATTTTTGGAAATTTTGAATAAATTCATTTTTACATTCTCATCCTAAATGAGAAAGTCTTCAATTTGTGCGATTTTGAACTTTTGCTAAAACATACATTTCTCGACGTTTTGAGACCTCCTGATTCCAAAAAAATGGGTTTTACGAAGATGTCTGTCTGTCTGTCTGTCTGTCTGTCTGTATCAAAATTTTGAAATCGGATAACTTGAGTAAAATTTGTCGTATCAACTTCAACTTTGGTATACTTTTTTTTGGTACCAAAATACAGGTCGAGTTCGTTAGCCAGCAATTTTCGTCCAAAATTATCAAATATAGAATATTTTCAAAATTCAAAAAAAAAAAAATTTTCTCTAATTTTTTTCTTAAACTACAAGTAAAATCGAACAAATTTTGTTTATAAAAGTTTCCGATATAATGCAACCCCACAAAGCTATGAATTTTTTAAGTTTACATGTGCAAAAAGGGGTACTGAAAGTGGATAAATCCTATACAAAAACTCTATTATTTAAAAAAAAAATGAAAAAACTTCCGGTTTTTTCTTCCTGTTTACTTCCATTGATCACAACTAATAAAACTGCATCAAAAAATATTGACTTTTCTAAAAATTTTTGGAAATTTTGAATAAATTCATTTTTACATTCTCATCCTAAATGAGAAAGTCTTCAATTTGTGCGATTTTGAACTTTTGCTAAAACATACATATCTCGACGTTTTGAGACCTCCTGATTCCAAAAAAATGGGTTTTACGAAGATGTCTGTCTGTCTGTCTGTCTGTCTGTATCAAAATTTTGAAATCGGATAACTTGAGTAAAATTTGTCGTATCAACTTCAACTTTGGTATACTTTTTTTTGGTACCAAAATACAGGTCGAGTTCGTTAGCCAGCAATTTTCGTCCAAAATTATCAAATATAGAATATTTTCAAAATTCAAAAAAAAAAAAATTTTCAAAAAAAAATTTTCTCTAATTTTTTTCTTAAACTACAAGTAAAATCGAACAAATTTTGAAAATAAAAGTTTCCGATATAATGCAACCCCACAAAGCTATGAATTTTTTAAGTTTACATGTGCAAAAAGGGGTACTGAAAGTGGATAAATCCTATACAAAAACTCTATTATTTTAAAAAAAAATGAAAAAACTTCCGGTTTTTTCTTCCTGTTTACTTCCATTGATCACAACTAATAAAACTGCATCAAAAAATATTGACTTTTCTAAAAATTTTTGGAAATTTTGAATAAATTCATTTTTACATTCTCATCCTAAATGAGAAAGTCTTCAATTTGTGCGATTTTGAACTTTTGCTAAAACATACATTTCTCGACGTTTTGAGACCTCCTGATTCCAAAAAAATGGGTTTTACGAAGATGTCTGTCTGTCTGTCTGTCTGTCTGTATCAAAATTTTGAAATCGGATAACTTGAGTAAAATTTGTCGTATCAACTTCAACTTTGGTATACTTTTTTTTGGTACCAAAATACAGGTCGAGTTCGTTAGCCAGCAATTTTCGTCCAAAATTATCAAATATAGAATATTTTCAAAATTCAAAAAAAAAAAAATTTTCAAAAAAAAATTTTCTCTAATTTTTTTCTTAAACTACAAGTAAAATCGAACAAATTTTGTTTATAAAAGTTTCCGATATAATGCAACCCCACAAAGCTATGAATTTTTTAAGTTTACATGTGCAAAAAGGGGTACTGAAAGTGGATAAATCCTATACAAAAACTCTATTATTTTAAAAAAAAATGAAAAAACTTCCGGTTTTTTCTTCCTGTTTACTTCCATTGATCACAACTAATAAAACTGCATCAAAAAATATTGACTTTTCTAAAAATTTTTGGAAATTTTGAATAAATTCATTTTTACATTCTCATCCTAAATGAGAAAGTCTTCAATTTGTGCGATTTTGAACTTTTGCTAAAACATACATTTCTCGACGTTTTGAGACCTCCTGATTCCAAAAAAATGGGTTTTACGAAGATGTCTGTCTGTCTGTCTGTCTGTCTGTCTGTATCAAAATTTTGAAATCGGATAACTTGAGTAAAATTTGTCGTATCAACTTCAACTTTGGTATACTTTTTTTTGGTACCAAAATACAGGTCGAGTTCGTTAGCCAGCAATTTTCGTCCAAAATTATCAAATATAGAATATTTTCAAAATTCAAAAAAAAAAAAATTTTCAAAAAAAAATTTTCTCAAATTTTTTTCTTAAACTACAAGTAAAATCGAACAAATTTTGTTTATAAAAGTTTCCGATATAATGCAACCCCACAAAGCTATGAATTTTTTAAGTTTACATGTGCAAAAAGGGGTACTGAAAGTGGATAAATCCTATACAAAAACTCTATTATTTTAAAAAAAAATGAAAAAACTTCCGGTTTTTTCTTCCTGTTTACTTTCATTGATCACAACTAATAAAACTGCATCAAAAAATATTGACTTTTCTAAAAATTTTTGGAAATTTTGAATAAATTCATTTTTACATTCTCATCCTAAATGAGAAAGTCTTCAATTTGTGCGATTTTGAACTTTTGCTAAAACATACATTTCTCGACGTTTTGAGACCTCCTGATTCCAAAAAAATGGGTTTTACGAAGATGTCTGTCTGTCTGTCTGTCTGTCTGTATCAAAATTTTGAAATCGGATAACTTGAGTAAAATTTGTCGTATCAACTTCAACTTTGGTATACTTTTTTTTGGTACCAAAATACAGGTCGAGTTCGTTAGCCAGCAATTTTCGTCCAAAATTATCAAATATAGAATATTTTCAAAATTCAAAAAAAAAAAAATTTTCAAAAAAAAATTTTCTCTAATTTTTTTCTTAAACTACAAGTAAAATCGAACAAATTTTGTTTATAAAAGTTTCCGATATAATGCAACCCCACAATGCTATGAATTTTTTAAGTTTACATGTGCAAAAAGGGGTACTGAAAGTGAATAAATCCTATACAAAAACTCTATTATTTTAAAAAAAAATGAAAAAACTTCCGGTTTTTTCTTCCTGTTTACTTCCATTGATCACAACTAATAAAACTGCATCAAAAAATATTGACTTTTCTAAAAATTTTTGGAAATTTTGAATAAATTCATTTTTACATTCTCATCCTAAATGAGAAAGTCTTCAATTTGTGCGATTTTGAACTTTTGCTAAAACATACATTTCTCGACGTTTTAAGACCTCCTGATTCCAAAAAAATGGGTTTTACGAAGATGTCTGTCTGTCTGTCTGTCTGTCTGTATCAAAATTTTGAAATCGGATAACTTGAGTAAAATTTGTCGTATCAACTTCAACTTTGGTATACTTTTTTTTGGTACCAAAATACAGGTCGAGTTCGTTAGCCAGCAATTTTCGTCCAAAATTATCAAATATAGAATATTTTCAAAATTCAAAAAAAAAAAAATTTTCTCTAATTTTTTTCTTAAACTACAAGTAAAATCGAACAAATTTTGTTTATAAAAGTTTCCGATATAATGCAACCCCACAAAGCTATGAATTTTTTAAGTTTACATGTGCAAAAAGGGGTACTGAAAGTGGATAAATCCTATACAAAAACTCTATTATTTTAAAAAAAAATGAAAAAACTTCCGGTTTTTTCTTCCTGTTTACTTCCATTGATCACAACTAATAAAACTGCATCAAAAAATATTGACTTTTCTAAAAATTTTTGGAAATTTTGAATAAATTCATTTTTACATTCTCATCCTAAATGAGAAAGTCTTCAATTTGTGCGATTTTGAACTTT
The DNA here is from genome assembly GCA_037103525.1 of Ganaspis brasiliensis. Taxonomy (NCBI): domain Eukaryota; kingdom Metazoa; phylum Arthropoda; class Insecta; order Hymenoptera; family Figitidae; genus Ganaspis; species Ganaspis brasiliensis. The sequence goes on along the minus strand of JAZKLR010000832.1, from coordinate 6,723 downwards.
TGCTAAAACATACATTTCTCGACGTTTTGAGACCTCCTGATTCCAAAAAAATGGGTTTTACGAAGATGTCTGTCTGTCTGTCTGTCTGTCTGTATCAAAATTTTGAAATCGGATAACTTGAGTAAAATTTGTCGTATCAACTTCAACTTTGGTATACTTTTTTTTGGTACCAAAATACAGGTCGAGTTCGTAAGCCAGCAATTTTCGTCCAAAATTATCAAATATAGAATATTTTCAAAATTCAAAAAAAAAAAAATTTTCAAAAAAAAATTTTCTCTAATTTTTTTCTTAAACTACAAGTAAAATCGAACAAATTTTGTTTATAAAAGTTTCCGATATAATGCAACCCCACAAAGCTATGAATTTTTTAAGTTTACATGTGCAAAAAGGGGTACTGAAAGTGGATAAATCCTATACAAAAACTCTATTATTTTAAAAAAAAATGAAAAAACTTCCGGTTTTTTCTTCCTGTTTACTTCCATTGATCACAACTAATAAAACTGCATCAAAAAATATTGACTTTTCTAAAAATTTTTGGAAATTTTGAATAAATTCATTTTTACATTCTCATCCTAAATGAGAAAGTCTTCAATTTGTGCGATTTTGAACTTTTGCTAAAACATACATTTCTCGACGTTTTGAGACCTCCTGATTCCAAAAAAATGGGTTTTACGAAGATGTCTGTCTGTCTGTCTGTCTGTCTGTATCAAAATTTTGAAATCGGATAACTTGAGTAAAATTTGTCGTATCAACTTCACCTTTGGTATACTTTTTTTTGGTACCAAAATACAGGTCGAGTTCGTTAGCCAGCAATTTTCGTCCAAAATTATCAAATATAGAATATTTTCAAAATTCAAAAAAAAAAAAATTTTCAAAAAAAAATTTTCTCTAATTTTTTTCTTAAACTACAAGTAAAATCGAACAAATTTTGTTTATAAAAGTTTCCGATATAATGCAACCCCACAAAGCTATGAATTTTTTAAGTTTACATGTGCAAAAAGGGGTACTGAAAGTGGATAAATCCTATACAAAAACTCTATTATTTTAAAAAAAAATGAAAAAACTTCCGGTTTTTTCTTCCTGTTTACTTCCATTGATCACAACTAATAAAACTGCATCAAAAAATATTGTCTTTTCTAAAAATTTTTGGAAATTTTGAATAAATTCATTTTTACATTCTCATCCTAAATGAGAAAGTCTTCAATTTGTGCGATTTTGAACTTTTGCTAAAACATACATTTCTCGACGTTTTGAGACCTCCTGATTCCAAAAAAATGGGTTTTACGAAGATGTCTGTCTGTCTGTCTGTCTGTCTGTATCAAAATTTTGAAATCGGATAACTTGAGTAAAATTTGTCGTATCAACTTCAACTTTGGTATACTTTTTTTTGGTACCAAAATACAGGTCGAGTTCGTTAGCCAGCAATTTTCGTCCAAAATTATCAAATATAGAATATTTTCAAAATTCAAAAAAAAAAAAATTTTCAAAAAAAAATTTTCTCAAATTTTTTTCTTAAACTACAAGTAAAATCGAACAAATTTTGTTTATAAAAGTTTCCGATATAATGCAACCCCACAAAGCTATGAATTTTTTAAGTTTACATGTGCAAAAAGGGGTACTGAAAGTGGATAAATCCTATACAAAAACTCTATTATTTTAAAAAAAAATGAAAAAACTTCCGGTTTTTTCTTCCTGTTTACTTTCATTGATCACAACTAATAAAACTGCATCAAAAAATATTGACTTTTCTAAAAATTTTTGGAAATTTTGAATAAATTCATTTTTACATTCTCATCCTAAATGAGAAAGTCTTCAATTTGTGCGATTTTGAACTTTTGCTAAAACATACATTTCTCGACGTTTTGAGACCTCCTGATTCCAAAAAAATGGGTTTTACGAAGATGTCTGTCTGTCTGTCTGTCTGTCTGTATCAAAATTTTGAAATCGGATAACTTGAGTAAAATTTGTCGTATCAACTTCAACTTTGGTATACTTTTTTTTGGTACCAAAATACAGGTCGAGTTCGTTAGCCAGCAATTTTCGTCCAAAATTATCAAATATAGAATATTTTCAAAATTCAAAAAAAAAAAAATTTTCAAAAAAAAATTTTCTCTAATTTTTTTCTTAAACTACAAGTAAAATCGAACAAATTTTGTTTATAAAAGTTTCCGATATAATGCAACCCCACAATGCTATGAATTTTTTAAGTTTACATGTGCAAAAAGGGGTACTGAAAGTGGATAAATCCTATACAAAAACTCTATTATTTTAAAAAAAAATGAAAAAACTTCCGGTTTTTTCTTCCTGTTTACTTCCATTGATCACAACTAATAAAACTGCATCAAAAAATATTGACTTTTCTAAAAATTTTTGGAAATTTTGAATAAATTCATTTTTACATTCTCATCCTAAATGAGAAAGTCTTCAATTTGTGCGATTTTGAACTTTTGCTAAAACATACATTTCTCGACGTTTTAAGACCTCCTGATTCCAAAAAAATGGGTTTTACGAAGATGTCTGTCTGTCTGTCTGTCTGTCTGTATCAAAATTTTGAAATCGGATAACTTGAGTAAAATTTGTCGTATCAACTTCAACTTTGGTATACTTTTTTTTGGTACCAAAATACAGGTCGAGTTCGTTAGCCAGCAAGATTCGTCCAAAATTATCAAATATAGAATATTTTCAAAATTCAAAAAAAAAAAAATTTTCTCTAATTTTTTTCTTAAACTACAAGTAAAATCGAACAAATTTTGTTTATAAAAGTTTCCGATATAATGCAACCCCACAAAGCTATGAATTTTTTAAGTTTACATGTGCAAAAAGGGGTACTGAAAGTGGATAAATCCTATACAAAAACTCTATTATTTTAAAAAAAAATGAAAAAACTTCCGGTTTTTTCTTCCTGTTTACTTCCATTGATCACAACTAATAAAACTGCTTCAAAAAATATTGACTTTTCTAAAAATTTTTGGAAATTTTGAATAAATTCATTTTTACATTCTCATCCTAAATGAGAAAGTCTTCAATTTGTGCGATTTTGAACTTTTGCTAAAACATACATTTCTCGACGTTTTGAGACCTCCTGATTCCAAAAAAATGGGTTTTACGAAGATGTCTGTCTGTCTGTCTGTCTGTCTGTATCAAAATTTTGAAATCGGATAACTTGAGTAAAATTTGTCGTATCAACTTCAACTTTGGTATACTTTTTTTTGGTACCAAAATACAGGTCGAGTTCGTTAGCCAGCAATTTTCGTCCAAAATTATCAAATATAGAATATTTTCAAAATTCAAAAAAAAAAAAATTTTCAAAAAAAAATTTTCTCTAATTTTTTTCTTAAACTACAAGTAAAATCGAACAAATTTTGTTTATAAAAGTTTCCGATATAATGCAACCCCACAAAGCTATGAATTTTTTAAGTTTACATGTGCAAAAAGGGGTACTGAAAGTGGATAAATCCTATACAAAAACTCTATTATTTTAAAAAAAAATGAAAAAACTTCCGGTTTTTTCTTCCTGTTTACTTCCATTGATCACAACTAATAAAACTGCATCAAAAAATATTGACTTTTCTAAAAATTTTTGGAAATTTTGAATAAATTCATTTTTACATTCTCATCCTAAATGAGAAGTCTTCAATTTGTGCGATTTTGAACTTTTGCTAAAACATACATTTCTCGACGTTTTGAGACCTCCTGATTTCAAAAAAATGGGTTTTACGAAGATGTCTGTCTGTCTGTCTGTCTGTCTGTATCAAAATTTTGAAATCGGATAACTTGAGTAAAATTTGTCGTATCAACTTCAACTTTGGTATACTTTTTTTTGGTACCAAAATACAGGTCGAGTTCGTTAGCCAGCAATTTTCGTCCAAAATTATCAAATATAGAATATTTTCAAAATTCAAAAAAAAAAAAAATTTTCAAAAAAAAATTTTCTCTAATTTTTTTCTTAAACTACAAGTAAAATCGAACAAATTTTGTTTATAAAAGTTTCCGATATAATGCAACCCCACAATGCTATGAATTTTTTAAGTTTACATGTGCAAAAAGGGGTACTGAAAGTGGATAAATCCTATACAAAAACTCTATTATTTTAAAAAAAAATGAAAAAACTTCCGGTTTTTTCTTCCTGTTTACTTCCATTGATCACAACTAATAAAACTGCATCAAAAAATATTGACTTTTCTAAAAATTTTTGGAAATTTTGAATAAATTCATTTTTACATTCTCATCCTAAATGAGAAAGTCTTCAATTTGTGCGATTTTGAACTTTTGCTAAAACATACATTTCTCGACGTTTTGAGACCTCCTCATTCCAAAAAAATGGGTTTTACGAAGATGTCTGTCTGTCTGTCTGTCTGTCTGTATCAAAATTTTGAAATCGGATAACTTGAGTAAAATTTGTCGTATCAACTTCAACTTTGGTATACTTTTTTTTGGTACCAAAATACAGGTCGAGTTCGTTAGCCAGCAATTTTCGTCCAAAATTATCAAATATAGAATATTTTCAAAATTCAAAAAAAAAAAAATTTTCTCTAATTTTTTTCTTAAACTACAAGTAAAATCGAACAAATTTTGTTTATAAAAGTTTCCGATATAATGCAACCCCACAAAGCTATGAATTTTTTAAGTTTACATGTGCAAAAAGGGGTACTGAAAGTGGATAAATCCTATACAAAAACTCTATTATTTTAAAAAAAAATGAAAAAACTTCCGGTTTTTTCTTCCTGTTTACTTCCATTGATCACAACTAATAAAACTGCATCAAAAAATATTGACTTTTCTAAAAATTTTTGGAAATTTTGAATAAATTCATTTTTACATTCTCATCCTAAATGAAAAAGTCTTCAATTTGTGCGATTTTGAACTTTTGCTAAAACATACATTTCTCGACGTTTTGAGACCTCCTGATTCCAAAAAAATGGGTTTTACGGAGATGTCTGTCTGTCTGTCTGTCTGTCTGTATCAAAATTTTGAAATCGGATAACTTGAGTAAAATTTGTCGTATCAACTTCAACTTTGGTATACTTTTTTTTGGTACCAAAATACAGGTCGAGTTCGTTAGCCAGCAATTTTCGTCCAAAATTATCAAATATAGAATATTTTCAAAATTCAAAAAAAAAAAAATTTTCAAAAAAAAATTTTCTCAAATTTTTTTCTTAAACTACAAGTAAAATCGAACAAATTTTGTTTATAAAAGTTTCCGATATAATGCAACCCCACAAAGCTATGAATTTTTTAAGTTTACATGTGCAAAAAGGGGTACTGAAAGTGGATAAATCCTATACAAAAACTCTATTATTTTAAAAAAAAATGAAAAAACTTCCGGTTTTTTCTTCCTGTTTACTTTCATTGATCACAACTAATAAAACTGCATCAAAAAATATTGACTTTTCTAAAAATTTTTGGAAATTTTGAATAAATTCATTTTTACATTCTCATCCTAAATGAGAAAGTCTTCAATTTGTGCGATTTTGAACTTTTGCTAAAACATACATTTCTCGACGTTTTGAGACCTCCTGATTCCAAAAAAATGGGTTTTACGAAGATGTCTGTCTGTCTGTCTGTCTGTCTGTATCAAAATTTTGAAATCGGATAACTTGAGTAAAATTTGTCGTATCAACTTCAAACTTTGGTATACTTTTTTTTGGTACCAAAATACAGGTCGAGTTCGTTAGCCAGCAAGATTCGTCCAAAATTATCAAATATAGAATATTTTCAAAATTCAAAAAAAAAAAAATTTTCTCTAATTTTTTTCTTAAACTACAAGTAAAATCGAACAAATTTTGTTTATAAAAGTTTCCGATATAATGCAACCCCACAAAGCTATGAATTTTTTAAGTTTACATGTGCAAAAAGGGGTACTGAAAGTGGATAAATCCTATACAAAAACTCTATTATTTTAAAAAAAATGAAAAAACTTCCGGTTTTTTCTTCCTGTTTACTTCCATTGATCACAACTATAAAACTGCTTCAAAAAATATTGACTTTTCTAAAAATTTTTGGAAATTTTGAATAAATTCATTTTTACATTCTCATCCTAAATGAGAAAGTCTTCAATTTGTGCGATTTTGAACTTTTGCTAAAACATACATTTCTCGACGTTTTGAGACCTCCTGATTCCAAAAAAATGGGTTTTACGAAGATGTCTGTCTGTCTGTCTGTCTGTCTGTATCAAAATTTTGAAATCGGATAACTTGAGTAAAATTTGTCGTATCAACTTCAACTTTGGTATACTTTTTTTTGGTACCAAAATACAGGTCGAGTTCGTTAGCCAGCAATTTTCGTCCAAAATTATCAAATATAGAATATTTTCAAAATTCAAAAAAAAAAAAAATTTTCAAAAAAAAATTTTCTCTAATTTTTTCTTAAACTACAAGTAAAATCGAACAAAATTTTGTTTATAAAAGTTTCCGATATAATGCAACCCCACAAAGCTATGAATTTTTTAAGTTTACATGTGCAAAAAGGGGTACTGAAAGTGGATAAATCCTATACAAAAACTCTATTATTTTAAAAAAAAATGAAAAACTTCCGGTTTTTTCTTCCTGTTTACTTCCATTGATCACAACTAATAAACTGCATCAAAAAATATTGACTTTTCTAAAAATTTTTGGAAATTTTGAATAAATTCATTTTTACATCTCATCCTAATGAGAAAGTCTTCAATTTGTGCGATTTTGAACTTTTGCTAAAACATACATTTCTCGACGTTTTGAGACCTCC
>JAZKLR010000831.1:0-13002 GCA_037103525.1 Ganaspis brasiliensis | reverse complement strand
ATTGTTTATAACAAATTTAATTGTTTAATCATTGATTTCTGTTTGGGGATGTGTTCTAAGGTTTTTGTAAAAATATGGACGTTTTCTACCCCCCTAGATTCTTTTTTAATTCAGTTTTTCCGAAATATTCACTTTTTTTGTCATTATTTGTTTTCCGCTGGGTATTGTTTATAACAAATTTAATTGTTTAATCATTGATTTTTGTTTGGAGATGTGTTCTAAGGTTTTTGTAAAAATATGGACGTTTTCTACCCCCCTAGATATTTTTTTAATTCAGTTTCTCTGAAATATTCACTTTTTTTGTCATTATTTGTTTTCCGCTGGGTATTGTTTATAACAAATTCAATTGTTTAAACATTGATTTTTGTTTGGGGTTGTGTTCTAAGGTTTTTGTAAAAATATGGACGTTTTCTACCCCCCTAGATATTTTTTTAATTCAGTTTCTCTGAAATATTCACTTTTTTTGTCATTTTTTGTTTTCCGCTGGGTATTGTTTATAACAAATTTAATTGTTTAATCATTGATTTTTGTTTGGGGATGTGATCTAAGGTTTTTGTAAAAATATGGACGCTTTCTACCCCCCTAGATTCTTTTTTAATTCAGTTTTTCCGAAATATTCACTTTTTTTGTCATTATTTGTTTTCCGCTGGGTATTGTTTATAACAAATTTATTTGTTTAAACATGGATTTTTGTTTGGGGTTGTGTTCTAAGGTTTTTGTAAAAATATGGACGTTTTCTACCCCCCTAGATATTTTTTTAATTCAGTTTTTCTGAAATATTCACTTTTTTTGTCATTTTTTGTTTTCCGCTGGGTATTGTTTATAACAAATTTACTTGTTTAATCATTGATTTTTGTTTGGGGATGTGTTCTAAGGTTTTTGTAAAAATATGGACGTTTTCTACCCCCCTCGATTCTTTTTTAATTCAGTTTTTCCGAAATATTCACTTTTTTTGTCATTATTTGTTTTCCGCTGGGTATTGTTTATAACAAATTCAATTGTTTAAACATTGATTTTTGTTTGGGGATGTGTTCTAAGGTTTTTGTAAAAATATGGACGTTTTCTACCCCCCTAGATTCTTTTTTAATTCAGTTTTTCCGAAATATTCACTTTTTTTGTCATTATTTGTTTTCCGCTGGGTATTGTTTATAACAAATTCAATTGTTTAAACATTGATTTTTGTTTATTGTTGTGTTCTAAGGTTTTTGTAAAAATATGGACGTTTTCTACCGCCCTAGATATTTTTTTAATTCAGTTTTTCTGAAATATTCACTTTTTTTGTCATTTTTCGTTTTCCGCTGGGTATTGTTTATAACAAATTTAATTGTTTAATCATTGATTTCTGTTTGGGGATGTGTTCTAAGGTTTTTGTAAAAATATGGACGTTTTCTACCCCCCTAGATTCTTTTTTAATTCAGTTTTTCCGAAATATTCACTTTTTTTGTCATTATTTGTTTTCCGCTGGGTATTGTTTATAACAAATTCAATTGTTTAAACATTGATTTTTGTTTGGGGTTGTGTTCTAAGGTTTTTGTAAAAATATGGACCTTTTCTACCCCCCTAGATATTTTTTTAATTCAGTTTTTCTGAAATATTCACTTTTTTTGTCATTTTTTGTTTTCCGCTGGGTATTGTTTATAACAAATTTAATTGTTTAATCATTGATTTTTGTTTGGGGATGTGATCTAAGGTTTTTGTAAAAATATGGACGCTTTCTACCCCGCTCGATTCTTTTTTAATTCAGTTTTTCCGAAATATTCACTTTTTTTGTCATTTTTTGTTTTCCGCTGGGTATTGTTTATAACAAATTTAATTGTTTAATCATTGATTTTTGTTTGGAGATGTGTTCTAAGGTTTTTGTAAAAATATGGACGTTTTCTACCCCCCTAGATATTTTTTTAATTCAGTTTCTCTGAAATATTCACTTTTTTTGTCATTATTTGTTTTCCGCTGGGTATTGTTTATAACAAATTCAATTGTTTAAACATTGATTTTTGTTTGGGGTTGTGTTTTTAGGTTTTTGTAAAAATATGGACGTTTTCTACCCCCCTAGATATTTTTTTAATTCAGTTTTTCTGAAATATTCACTTTTTTTGTCATTTTTCGTTTTCCGCTGGGTATTGTTTATAACAAATTTAATTGTTTAATCATTGATTTCTGTTTGGGGATGTGTTCTAAGGTTTTTGTAAAAATATGAACGCTTTCTACCCCCCTAGATTCTTTTTTAATTCAGTTTTTCCGAAATATTCACTTTTTTTGTCATTATTTGTTTTCCTCTTGGTATTGTTTATAACAAATTCAATTGTTTAAACATTGATTTTTATTTAGGGTTATGTTCTAAGGTTTTTGTAAAAATATGGACGTTTTCTACCCCCCTAGATATTTTTTTAATTCAGTTTTTCTGAATATTCACTTTTTTTGTCATTTTTTGTTTTCCGCTGGGTATTGTTTATAACAAATTTAATTGTTTAATCATTGATTTTTGTTTGGAGATGTGTTCTAAGGTTTTTGTAAAAATATGGACGTTTTCTACCCCCCTAGATATTTTTTTAATTCAGTTTCTCTGAAATATTCACTTTTTTTGTCATTATTTGTTTTCCGCTGGGTATTGTTTATAACAAATTCAATTGTTTAAACATTGATTTTTGTTTGGGGTTGTGTTTTTAGGTTTTTGTAAAAATATGGACGTTTTCTACCCCCCTAGATATTTTTTTAATTCAGTTTTTCTGAAATATTCACTTTTTTTGTCATTCTTTGTTTTCCGCTGGGTATTGTTTATAACAAATTTAATTGTTTAATCATTGATTTTTGTTTGGAGATGTGTTCTAAGGTTTTTGTAAAAATATGGACGTTTTCTACCCCCCTAGATTCTTTTTTAATTCAGTTTTTCCGAAATATTCACTTTTTTTGTCATTATTTGTTTTCCGCTGGGTATTGTTTATAACAAATTCAATTGTTTAAACATTGATTTTTGTTTGGGGTTGTGTTCTAAGGTTTTTGTAAAAATATGGACCTTTTCTACCCCCCTAGATATTTTTTTAATTCAGTTTTTCTGAAATATTCACTTTTTTTGTCATTTTTCGTTTTCCGCTGGGTATTGTTTATAACAAATTTAATTGTTTAATCATTGATTTCTGTTTGGAGATGTGTTCTAAGGTTTTTGTAAAAATATGGACGTTTTCTACCCCCCTAGATTCTTTTTTAATTCAGTTTTTCCGAAATATTCACTTTTTTTGTCATTATTTGTTTTCCGCTGGGTATTGTTTATAACAAATTCAATTGTTTAAACATTGATTTTTGTTTGGGGTTGTGTTCTAAGGTTTTTGTAAAAATATGGACGTTTTCTACCCCGCTAGATATTTTTTTAATTCAGTTTCTCTGAAATATTCACTTTTTTTGTCATTATTTGTTTTCCGCTGGGTATTGTTTATAACAAATTCAATTGTTTAAACATTGATTTTTGTTTGGGGTTGTGTTTTTAGGTTTTTGTAAAAATATGGACGTTTTCTACCCCCCTAGATATTTTTTTAATTCAGTTTTTCTGAAATATTCACTTTTTTTGTCATTATTTGTTTTCCGCTGGGTATTGTTTATAACAAATTTAATTGTTTAAACATTGATTTTTGTTTGGGGTTGTGTTCTAAGGTTTTTGTAAAAATATGGACGTTTTCTACCCCCCTAGATATTTTTTTAATTCAGTTTTTCTGAAATATTCACTTTTTTGTCATTTTTTGTTTTCCGCTAGGTATTGTTTATAACAAATTTAATTGTTTAATCATTGATTTTTGTTTGGGGATGTGATCTAAGGTTTTTGTAAAAATATGGACGCTTTCTACACCCCTAGATTCTTTTTTAATTCAGTTTTTCCGAAATATTCACTTTTTTTGTCATTATTTGTTTTCCGCTGGGTATTGTTTATAACAAATTTAATTGTTTAAACATGGATTTTTGTTTGGGGTTGTGTTCTAAGGTTTTTGTAAAAATATGGACGTTTTCTACCCCGCTAGATATTTTTTTAATTCAGTTTCTCTGAAATATTCACTTTTTTTGTCATTATTTGTTTTCCGCTGGGTATTGTTTATAACAAATTCAATTGTTTAAACATTGATTTTTGTTTGGGGTTGTGTTTTTAGGTTTTTGTAAAAATATGGACGTTTTCTACCCCGCTAGATATTTTTTTAATTCAGTTTCTCTGAAATATTCACTTTTTTTGTCATTATTTGTTTTCCGCTGGGTATTGTTTATAACAAATTCAATTGTTTAAACATTGATTTTTGTTTGGGGATGTGTTCTAAGGTTTTTGTAAAAATATGGACGTTTTCTACCCCCCTAGATATTTTTTTAATTCAGTTTTTCTGAAATATTCACTTTTTTTGTCATTTTTTGTTTTCCGCTGGGTATTGTTTATAACAAATTTAATTGTTTAATCATTGATTTTTGTTTGGGGATGTGATCTAAGGTTTTTGTAAAAATATGGACGCTTTCTACCCCCCTAGATTCTTTTTTAATTCAGTTTTTCCGAAATATTCACTTTTTTTGTCATTTTTTGTTTTCCGCTGGGTATTGTTTATAACAAATTTAAATGTTTAATCATTGATTTTTGTTTGGGGATGTGTTCTAAGGTTTTTGTAAAAATATGGACGTTTTCTACCCCCCTAGATTCTTTTTTAATTCAGTTTTTCCGAAATATTCACTTTTTTTGTCATTATTTGTTTTCCGCTGGGTATTGTTTATAACAAATTCAATTGTTTAAACATTGATTTTTGTTTATTGTTGTGTTCTAAGGTTTTTGTAAAAATATGGACGTTTTCTACCGCCCTAGATATTTTTTTAATTCAGTTTTTCTGAAATATTCACTTTTTTTGTCATTTTTCGTTTTCCGCTGGGTATTGTTTATAACAAATTTAATTGTTTAATCATTGATTTTTGTTTGGGGATGTGATCTAAGGTTTTTGTAAAAATATGGACGCTTTCTACCCCCCTAGATTCTTTTTTAATTCAGTTTTTCCGAAATATTCACTTTTTTTGTCATTATTTGTTTTCCGCTGGGTATTGTTTATAACAAATTCAATTGTTTAAACATTGATTTTTGTTTGGGGTTGTGTTCTAAGGTTTTTGTAAAAATATGGACGTTTTCTACCCCCCTAGATATTTTTTTAATTCAGTTTCTCTAAAATATTCACTTTTTTTGTCATTTTTTGTTTTCCGCTGGGTATTGTTTATAACAAATTTAATTGTTTAATCATTGATTTTTGTTTGGGGATGTGATCTAAGGTTTTTGTAAAAATATGGACGCTTTCTACCCCCCTAGATTCTTTTTTAATTCAGTTTTTCCGAAATATTCACTTTTTTTGTCATTATTTGTTTTCCGCTGGGTATTGTTTATAACAAATTTAATTGTTTAAACATGGATTTTTGTTTGGGGTTGTGTTCTAAGGTTTTTGTAAAAATATGGACGTTTTCTACCCCCCTAGATATTTTTTTAATTCAGTTTTTCTGAAATATTCACTTTTTTTGTCATTTTTTGTTTTCCGCTGGGTATTGTTTATAACAAATTTACTTGTTTAATCATTGATTTTTGTTTGGGGATGTGTTCTAAGGTTTTTGTAAAAATATGGACGTTTTCTACCCCCCTCGATTCTTTTTTAATTCAGTTTTTCCGAAATATTCACTTTTTTTGTCATTATTTGTTTTCCGCTGGGTATTGTTTATAACAAATTCAATTGTTTAAACATTGATTTTTGTTTGGGGATGTGTTCTAAGGTTTTTGTAAAAATATGGACGTTTTCTACCCCCCTAGATTCTTTTTTAATTCAGTTTTTCCGAAATATTCACTTTTTTTGTCATTATTTGTTTTCCGCTGGGTATTGTTTATAACAAATTCAATTGTTTAAACATTGATTTTTGTTTGGGGTTGTGTTCTAAGGTTTTTGTAAAAATATGGACCTTTTCTACCCCCCTAGATATTTTTTTAATTCAGTTTTTCTGAAATATTCACTTTTTTTGTCATTCTTTGTTTTCCGCTGGGTATTGTTTATAACAAATTTAATTGTTTAATCATTGATTTTTGTTTGGAGATGTGTTCTAAGGTTTTTGTAAAAATATGGACGTTTTCTACCCCCCTAGATTCTTTTTTAATTCAGTTTTTCCGAAATATTCACTTTTTTTGTCATTATTTGTTTTCCGCTGGGTATTGTTTATAACAAATTCAATTGTTTAAACATTGATTTTTGTTTGGGGTTGTGTTCTAAGGTTTTTGTAAAAATATGGACCTTTTCTACCCCCCTAGATATTTTTTTAATTCAGTTTTTCTGAAATATTCACTTTTTTTGTCATTTTTCGTTTTCCGCTGGGTATTGTTTATAACAAATTTAATTGTTTAATCATTGATTTCTGTTTGGAGATGTGTTCTAAGGTTTTTGTAAAAATATGGACGTTTTCTACCCCCCTAGATTCTTTTTTAATTCAGTTTTTCCGAAATATTCACTTTTTTTGTCATTATTTGTTTTCCGCTGGGTATTGTTTATAACAAATTCAATTGTTTAAACATTGATTTTTGTTTGGGGTTGTGTTCTAAGGTTTTTGTAAAAATATGGACGTTTTCTACCCCGCTAGATATTTTTTTAATTCAGTTTCTCTGAAATATTCACTTTTTTTGTCATTATTTGTTTTCCGCTGGGTATTGTTTATAACAAATTCAATTGTTTAAACATTGATTTTTGTTTGGGGTTGTGTTTTTAGGTTTTTGTAAAAATATGGACGTTTTCTACCCCCCTAGATATTTTTTTAATTCAGTTTTTCTGAAATATTCACTTTTTTTGTCATTTTTTGTTTTCCGCTGGGTATTGTTTATAACAAATTTAATTGTTTAATCATTGATTTTTGTTTGGAGATGTGTTCTAAGGTTTTTGTAAAAATATGGACGTTTTCTACCCCCCTAGATTCTTTTTTAATTCAGTTTTTCTGAAATATTCACTTTTTTTGTCATTATTTGTTTTCCGCTGGGTATTGTTTATAACAAATTTAATTGTTTAAACATTGATTTTTGTTTGGGGTTGTGTTCTAAGGTTTTTGTAAAAATATGGACGTTTTCTACCCCCCTAGATATTTTTTTAATTCAGTTTTTCTGAAATATTCACTTTTTTGTCATTTTTTGTTTTCCGCTAGGTATTGTTTATAACAAATTTAATTGTTTAATCATTGATTTTTGTTTGGGGATGTGATCTAAGGTTTTTGTAAAAATATGGACGCTTTCTACACCCCTAGATTCTTTTTTAATTCAGTTTTTCCGAAATATTCACTTTTTTTGTCATTATTTGTTTTCCGCTGGGTATTGTTTATAACAAATTTAATTGTTTAAACATGGATTTTTGTTTGGGGTTGTGTTCTAAGGTTTTTGTAAAAATATGGACGTTTTCTACCCCCCTAGATATTTTTTTAATTCAGTTTTTCTGAAATATTCACTTTTTTTGTCATTTTTTGTTTTCCGCTGGGTATTGTTTATAACAAATTTAATTGTTTAATCATTGATTTTTGTTTGGGGATGTGTTCTAAGGTTTTTGTAAAAATATGGACCTTTTCTACCCCCCTAGATATTTTTTTAATTCAGTTTTTCTGAAATATTCACTTTTTTTGTCATTTTTCGTTTTCCGCTGGGTATTGTTTATAACAAATTTAATTGTTTAATCATTGATTTCTGTTTGGAGATGTGTTCTAAGGTTTTTGTAAAAATATGGACGTTTTCTACCCCCCTAGATTCTTTTTTAATTCAGTTTTTCCGAAATATTCACTTTTTTTGTCATTTTTTGTTTTCCGCTGGGTATTGTTTATAACAAATTTAATTGTTTAATCATTGATTTTTGTTTGGGGATGTGTTCTAAGGTTTTTGTAAAAATATGGACGTTTTCTACCCCCCTAGATTCTTTTTTAATTCAGTTTTTCCGAAATATTCACTTTTTTTGTCATTATTTGTTTTCCGCTGGGTATTGTTTATAACAAATTCAATTGTTTAAACATTGATTTTTGTTTATTGTTGTGTTTTAAGGTTTTTGTAAAAATATGGACGTTTTCTACCGCCCTAGATATTTTTTTAATTCAGTTTTTCTGAAATATTCACTTTTTTTGTCATTTTTCGTTTTCCGCTGGGTATTGTTTATAACAAATTTAATTGTTTAATCATTGATTTCTGTTTGGGGATGTGTTCTAAGGTTTTTGTAAAAATATGGACGTTTTCTACCCCCCTAGATTCTTTTTTAATTCAGTTTTTCCGAAATATTCACTTTTTTTGTCATTATTTGTTTTCCGCTGGGTATTGTTTATAACAAATTTAATTGTTTAATCATTGATTTTTGTTTGGAGATGTGTTCTAAGGTTTTTGTAAAAATATGGACGTTTTCTACCCCCCTAGATATTTTTTTAATTCAGTTTCTCTGAAATATTCACTTTTTTTGTCATTATTTGTTTTCCGCTGGGTATTGTTTATAACAAATTCAATTGTTTAAACATTGATTTTTGTTTGGGGTTGTGTTCTAAGGTTTTTGTAAAAATATGGACGTTTTCTACCCCCCTAGATATTTTTTTAATTCAGTTTCTCTGAAATATTCACTTTTTTTGTCATTTTTTGTTTTCCGCTGGGTATTGTTTATAACAAATTTAATTGTTTAATCATTGATTTTTGTTTGGGGATGTGATCTAAGGTTTTTGTAAAAATATGGACGCTTTCTACCCCCCTAGATTCTTTTTTAATTCAGTTTTTCCGAAATATTCACTTTTTTTGTCATTATTTGTTTTCCGCTGGGTATTGTTTATAACAAATTTAATTGTTTAAACATGGATTTTTGTTTGGGGTTGTGTTCTAAGGTTTTTGTAAAAATATGGACGTTTTCTACCCCCCTAGATATTTTTTTAATTCAGTTTTTCTGAAATATTCACTTTTTTTGTCATTTTTTGTTTTCCGCTGGGTATTGTTTATAACAAATTTACTTGTTTAATCATTGATTTTTGTTTGGGGATGTGTTCTAAGGTTTTTGTAAAAATATGGACGTTTTCTACCCCCCTCGATTCTTTTTTAATTCAGTTTTTCCGAAATATTCACTTTTTTTGTCATTATTTGTTTTCCGCTGGGTATTGTTTATAACAAATTCAATTGTTTAAACATTGATTTTTGTTTGGGAATGTGTTCTAAGGTTTTTGTAAAAATATGGACGTTTTCTACCCCCCTAGATTCTTTTTTAATTCAGTTTTTCCGAAATATTCACTTTTTTTGTCATTATTTGTTTTCCGCTGGGTATTGTTTATAACAAATTCAATTGTTTAAACATTGATTTTTGTTTATTGTTGTGTTCTAAGGTTTTTGTAAAAATATGGACGTTTTCTACCGCCCTAGATATTTTTTTAATTCAGTTTTTCTGAAATATTCACTTTTTTTGTCATTTTTCGTTTTCCGCTGGGTATTGTTTATAACAAATTTAATTGTTTAATCATTGATTTCTGTTTGGGGATGTGTTCTAAGGTTTTTGTAAAAATATGGACGTTTTCTACCCCCCTAGATTCTTTTTTAATTCAGTTTTTCCGAAATATTCACTTTTTTTGTCATTATTTGTTTTCCGCTGGGTATTGTTTATAACAAATTCAATTGTTTAAACATTGATTTTTGTTTGGGGTTGTGTTCTAAGGTTTTTGTAAAAATATGGACCTTTTCTACCCCCCTAGATATTTTTTTAATTCAGTTTTTCTGAAATATTCACTTTTTTTGTCATTTTTTGTTTTCCGCTGGGTATTGTTTATAACAAATTTAATTGTTTAATCATTGATTTTTGTTTGGGGATGTGATCTAAGGTTTTTGTAAAAATATGGACGCTTTCTACCCCGCTCGATTCTTTTTTAATTCAGTTTTTCCGAAATATTCACTTTTTTTGTCATTTTTTGTTTTCCGCTGGGTATTGTTTATAACAAATTTAATTGTTTAATCATTGATTTTTGTTTGGAGATGTGTTCTAAGGTTTTTGTAAAAATATGGACGTTTTCTACCCCCCTAGATATTTTTTTAATTCAGTTTCTCTGAAATATTCACTTTTTTTGTCATTATTTGTTTTCAGCTGGGTATTGTTTATAACAAATTCAATTGTTTAAACATTGATTTTTGTTTGGGGTTGTGTTTTTAGGTTTTTGTAAAAATATGGACGTTTTCTACCCCCCTAGATATTTTTTTAATTCAGTTTTTCTGAAATATTCACTTTTTTTGTCATTTTTCGTTTTCCGCTGGGTATTGTTTATAACAAATTTAATTGTTTAATCATTGATTTCTGTTTGGGGATGTGTTCTAAGGTTTTTGTAAAAATATGGACGTTTTCTACCCCCCTAGATTCTTTTTTAATTCAGTTTTTCCGAAGTATTCACTTTTTTTGTCATTATTTGTTTTCCGCTGGGTATTGTTTATAACAAATTCAATTGTTTAAACATTGATTTTTGTTTGGGGTTGTGTTCTAAGGTTTTTGTAAAAATATGGACCTTTTCTACCCCCCTAGATATTTTTTTAATTCAGTTTTTCTGAAATATTCACTTTTTTTGTCATTTTTTGTTTTCCGCTGGGTATTGTTTATAACAAATTTACTTGTTTAATCATTGATTTTTGTTTGGGGATGTGTTCTAAGGTTTTTGTAAAAATATGGACGTTTTCTACCCCCCTCGATTCTTTTTTAATTCAGTTTTTCCGAAATATTCACTTTTTTTGTCATTATTTGTTTTCCGCTGGGTATTGTTTATAACAAATTCAATTGTTTAAACATTGATTTTTGTTTGGGGATGTGTTCTAAGGTTTTCGTAAAAATATGGACGTTTTCTACCCCCCTAGATTCTTTTTTAATTCAGTTTTTCCGAAATATTCACTTTTTTTGTCATTATTTGTTTTCCGCTGGGTATTGTTTATAACAAATTCAATTGTTTAAACATTGATTTTTGTTTATTGTTGTGTTCTAAGGTTTTTGTAAAAATATGGACGTTTTCTACCGCCCTAGATATTTTTTTAATTCAGTTTTTCTGAAATATTCACTTTTTTTGTCATTTTTCGTTTTCCGCTGGGTATTGTTTATAACAAATTTAATTGTTTAATCATTGATTTCTGTTTGGGGATGTGTTCTAAGGTTTTTGTAAAAATATGGACGTTTTCTACCCCCCTAGATTCTTTTTTAATTCAGTTTTTCCGAAATATTCACTTTTTTTGTCATTATTTGTTTTCCGCTGGGTATTGTTTATAACAAATTCAATTGTTTAAACATTGATTTTTGTTTGGGGTTGTGTTCTAAGGTTTTTGTAAAAATATGGACCTTTTCTACCCCCCTAGATATTTTTTTAATTCAGTTTTTCTGAAATATTCACTTTTTTTGTCATTTTTTGTTTTCCGCTGGGTATTGTTTATAACAAATTTAATTGTTTAATCATTGATTTTTGTTTGGGGATGTGATCTAAGGTTTTTGTAAAAATATGGACGCTTTCTACCCCGCTCGATTCTTTTTTAATTCAGTTTTTCCGAAATATTCACTTTTTTTGTCATTTTTTGTTTTCCGCTGGGTATTGTTTATAACAAATTTAATTGTTTAATCATTGATTTTTGTTTGGAGATGTGTTCTAAGGTTTTTGTAAAAATATGGACGTTTTCTACCCCCCTAGATATTTTTTTAATTCAGTTTCTCTGAAATATTCACTTTTTTTGTCATTATTTGTTTTCCGCTGGGTATTGTTTATAACAAATTCAATTGTTTAAACATTGATTTTTGTTTGGGGTTGTGTTTTTAGGTTTTTGTAAAAATATGGACGTTTTCTACCCCCCTAGATATTTTTTTAATTCAGTTTTTCTGAAATATTCACTTTTTTTGTCATTTTTCGTTTTCCGCTGGGTATTGTTTATAACAAATTTAATTGTTTAATCATTGATTTCTGTTTGGGGATGTGTTCTAAGGTATTTGTAAAAATATGGACGTTTTCTACCCCCCTAGATTCTTTTTTAATTCAGTTTTTCCGAAGTATTCACTTTTTTTGTCATTATTTGTTTTCCGCTGGGTATTGTTTATAACAAATTCAATTGTTTAAACATTGATTTTTGTTTGGGGTTGTGTTCTAAGGTTTTTGTAAAAATATGGACCTTTTCTACCCCCCTAGATATTTTTTTAATTCAGTTTTTCTGAAATATTCACTTTTTTTGTCATTTTTTGTTTTCCGCTGGGTATTGTTTATAACAAATTTAATTGTTTAATCATTGATTTTTGTTTGGGGATGTGATCTAAGGTTTTTGTAAAAATATGAACGCTTTCTACCCCCCTAGATTCTTTTTTAATTCAGTTTTTCCGAAATATTCACTTTTTTTGTCATTATTTGTTTTCCTCTTGGTATTGTTTATAACAAATTCAATTGTTTAAACATTGATTTTTATTTAGGGTTATGTTCTAAGGTTTTTGTAAAAATATGGACGTTTTCTACCCCCCTAGATATTTTTTTAATTCAGTTTTTCTGAAATATTCACTTTTTTTGTCATTTTTTGTTTTCCGCTGGGTATTGTTTATAACAAATTTAATTGTTTAATCATTGATTTTTGTTTGGAGATGTGTTCTAAGGTTTTTGTAAAAATATGGACGTTTTCTACCCCCCTAGATATTTTTTTAATTCAGTTTCTCTGAAATATTCACTTTTTTTGTCATTATTTGTTTTCCGCTGGGTATTGTTTATAACAAATTCAATTGTTTAAACATTGATTTTTGTTTGGGGTTGTGTTTTTAGGTTTTTGTAAAAATATGGACGTTTTCTACCCCCCTAGATATTTTTTTAATTCAGTTTTTCTGAAATATTCACTTTTTTTGTCATTCTTTGTTTTCCGCTGGGTATTGTTTATAACAAATTTAATTGTTTAATCATTGATTTTTGTTTGGAGATGTGTTCTAAGGTTTTTGTAAAAATATGGACGTTTTCTACCCCCCTAGATTCTTTTTTAATTCAGTTTTTCCGAAATAT